>CAJQZN010034459.1:0-22527 GCA_907164685.1 Colias eurytheme | reverse complement strand
CAAAATTTGCGAATACTTTCTATTGATATCTTCAACTTCATGTTTATGTAACTGATCAACTTTTACAAAGAAATTTGGACGAAATATAAAAAAAATAAGCTTTCCATACAAAATGCATAACTCTATACATTTTTTTCGACCTAAGTTTCTTAGTGAAAGTTGTTCAGTTTAACTAATAAAACGGATAAACAAATTTTGTATTTAATAAAAAAAATGTAATGTTTGTGTTAAAAAATTATAAAATAGAAAAATACGCAAATGAAAACAAAAGATATTTATTTCTGACTAGCTTCCGCCCGCGACTCCGTCCGCGCGGATGTCAGTCTTCGCGTCTTCTACAGATTTATTATATTATGTACTAGCGGTCCGCCCCGGCTTCGCCCGTGGTACATATTTACGTTTTCTCTACATAAAAACCATCCTCGTACTTCAAGGAATATAATAAAAAAAGAATTATCGAAATCGGTTCAGCCGTTCTCGAGTTATGCGCTTACCAACACATTTTGCGATTCATTTTTATATATAAGATTATGTATAATACATATATAGATTTATATTGATAAACCTAATAAATCTTTTGCTAGCATTCTGATGCTTTATCGGTTGCACTGGATTTATCTATCTCTTTTTTTTCAATCGCTTGAATGATATAGGATGGGTCCTTGATGGGCATCGAATGCTGAAGTCTCGAATCAATCAATTCTGACAGTAGGCAATTTATGTAAAATCCAATAATGGTCCATCATTTTATTTTGCATACTTTTACGTTACATACTTTTTTTATATATTCTATTTTATATATTCTATTTTTAACGAATGATTCACTCCAGTCCAAACAGCAAATAAGCAGACTTCTGCTTCTGCAACGTTTAGTTGTCCCTGAATTTGGAAAAAATAGTCATGATTCTTATCTATGACAAAAGTGTTATTTTTTGCATTGTATTTCAAATATTAAATTTTTTTTAACCGCATCTTCCGCATTCATGTCTTTTGCCGGAATTAGACATTTAACTTCTACTAGTCCCATTTTCCCTTTTTGATATGGGAGTGTATAAAGTAATTTTTTTAGATATTTCTCGTTATACTTTTAAAAAGTTATTATTGTCATTTTGCTCATTAGGTAAAGTAATTTCGATATCAGTTTTAAGTTTTTTGATACCTGCAATAATAACGTCATAATCGCCTGCACATACTTATCGATTACATTTACACCCTGTATACAATCCACCATCCACATTCATAATGTTTTCCTGTCCTCCTCTCCTTTACGCTGTTCACCGATACATTTTAAATGAGTAAATCTGCTACCAGAAGCTGAAGGATGTTTCATTGTGATCAGCAAATTTTCACCACTGTTGTCGATTATTTGTTTTTCATTTTTAATCAGCAATTGGGAATCATCAGTTTTGTTTTTTGCAGATTGGTGATGTACCCTAACAATACGTCGAAAAGGGAAAGCATCAACGAATTATCGTTTTCGTCCTCTTTTTTTATTCTTCGCGTCTCTGTTACTTCTGTTTGTTTAGTTCTCAACCCCACTGAATTTTGATGATGTGATGATAATCCATTCGTTTTAATATTGGTACTTAGAGTTTTTTGGTAGTTTTGTAGTTAGACTAAACTAGAAATGGTGGACTAAATTTGTCAGCGCGTCTGTAAGATCACAATATAAAACCAACATCCTGTATTTAAGTTACAAAATTAATAATCAAACAACATGCCGCTACGTTGAAAATGACTAGAAGAAAAAATTAAAACACCTCGGATCAATTTTGGAGTAAACAAATCATTTTCCCCGTATGGGGATTTCCCCGGATGAACTTGGGAAGTTCAAGTTCTCAATACAAGTTTATATTATATTTCGTATTTCTCAAACGAAAAATAAACATTTTTGGAACTTCAAAAAAATTATATTATAAGAAAATTTATGAGCTTATTTTAGTTTTAAAGAAATATATATACATCCCTTTACTGACACCCCGTAAAATAAAGAAATTGTTGCCAATCACCTTTGCAATCTATTTGGTTTCATTAACTTTATGTTCGAAGATAATTTTTTTTCTAGCGCGTATTTTTTTCGTTTATTTTCCATATCGAAATCAAATGTTTAAAAATACGAATATTTGCACAAAACTAAGATAAAAATAATCAATTAACAAAAATATTAAATTTAATGAAGTAGAGCAACTTTCACTTCGGTATGAAGGAAAATCGAGCGTAGAGCACACGTCAGAACGCTCCGGCCCAAGGAGCGCGACTAAAGAAATTCGCTAGGATTTTTCCTTATTATTTTAAATATTTTTTTAATATTTAAAGAATTATCAAAATTCAAAAAAAAATTTTTTTAAAGGATTAATACTCATTGGTCTTCAACCAACTCGAATAAATTAATGGAAAAAATAACTTTTAGCAGTATTTATCAATCGATTTTGTAAGGCAAAAAATGGGAAATTTAATGAATTTATAACGCTCTAATTAAGAAAATCATAAGTTTTTCGGCAATTGTATTCAGCAGTTTTTAATAACGACTATATAAGGATAATAATGCGCTGATCAGATTATGTAAATTGTAATCGGTTGCAACGTAGTGAGTGCACAAACTTAGCTCGAAATGATTTTGGGGGAAAGAGACTTATCTTTAAGGCCTGATTAAGGTAACATAAAGTAACTTTATAAATGTGAAAAAATTCACGCGCATTGCGTATATAACACTAATTGATAAACAAGAAAAAAAAATTCAGTTTATCATTTCATTAGCCGGGAAAAAATTGTCAAATAACTTGTTGAAAACGCAATTTTGCTAGACTGCAGCCTTAACGTCGACGTCAAATTAACCCATCAACGTAAACATTTTCCCACCATTTTGTTGCTAAGAATGACAATATTGAGTACAAAAGTTTACTTTACATCCCGCTTTTTCCATTGTGTATTTTGTCTATTCTATATAATACTAGCGGTCCGCCCCGGCTTCGCCCGTGGTACATATGAAAAATAGATGTTGGCCGATTCTCAGACTTACCCGATATGCACAGAAAATTTCATGAGAATCGGTCCACCCGTTTCGGAGGAGTATGCAGACTAACATTGTGACACGAGAATTTTATATACAGGATGTCCCGCTTTCGGTATACTAAGCGCGAAGGGACTTGTAGTTTTGCATACACTGATCACATAAAATATACTTAAATAACAAAATTACGCGAAAAATTTTTTGCTAAATTTTTCCATAAAATCCATGTATTCGTCTCTAGCTTCACGCAGCCGGCATATACCGCTTCGCTAATGTGAGTATTTTGTCTATGAAAACATAATTTTAAACGATAGCTCACATGCGGGTGGCAAAGTTGGGCGGTTTGCTTGTTGGGGGTGTACACATGGAATTTTAAGAATTCCTCTATTTAAAAAAAAATGCGTCTGGAATTTTATAATTATTTTTTACGTACTCAGCGTATGCAAAACTACAAATCCCTTTGCGCTTAGTATACCGAAAGTGGGACACCCTGTATAAGATGTATTTTATATGTAGATCTCAAAAATTTAGTACCATCTTATCAAAATCGACACTGTCCTTGTTATGAGTACCTATAATAATAGCATATACAATATATGTACATCGTTTATGATTAGCTACCTTTGTAAAGGAACAATCTAGAAACCATTGAAAATAACATACCTACATGCATGGAAACTTACCGATATATATATGCATGTTATACAAACGGCAAGGCGGGTACAAAACGACTGGCGATTATGAATAATTTGTATGAATCTTGTATTACGTAATGTTCCTTTACTTTGAGAGTTTATCTCAAGGACATTATCCTAAAAATCCTAAATATACCTACGCAGGATTTCGATGTAGCAGTTGTTTGCTTTTATCGTAAATGAAGAAAATTAGAAAACTGTATTTTGATAAAGCAATATTTTTTAATAAATTCATAAGGAGCTGAAATAGTAAATAACCACCTATAAATACAATGTATTTTAAAGCCAGAAATAAATATTAATCATTTCAAAAGTAGTATCTTTTAACAAATATGTACATACTACATAGTAATAAAAACGAACCAGCAATTCCAGAGATAAAGATGCATTTTCTTATCAGTCTTTTCTAACCTTGACTTTCAGATTACTTCACGTGACGTAGTAAGTAATAACAAAATAAGGAGATTATTTAAAATATTAATTAAAAAATAACGGCGATGACGTAAGATTTTTATCTTATTTATTAACATTTAAATTAAACTTAAAAACATACTTAACAATTTTAAGTTCAATTACAGTAAAAATGGAAAATACATTTTAATAACATTTCCAATGTCGAACTGCTTAGAATTTAAACGAAGTATTAATAATGTTTTTTTATAAGCTCTGAACTTGACAATTTAAATGGGACCAACAAGAATTAGCAATTCTCTAATTAAAATAATCATCAAAATCGATTAATCCAATCAAAAGTTCTGACCACAAAGCAAAAAAAAAATACAGTCGAATGAAGAATCTCCTTTTTAAAAGTCGGATCAAATCTCGAGCCTTCTCAGACATGTTGTACTACAAATTAGATATAAGTGATCATAATGAGCGGGTAATGAAAGCAAAACATATTGATTACAGCGGTCACGCTAGATGACGTAGTGAGATTAGAATAACAATAGGATGAGGCATGAACACTTATTTCATAGATTAAATTTTTAAGCTGTATATCTAACAGTACAGTGGCACAATGGTGAGGACTTCGGACTTCAAATCGATTAGTCGGGGGTTCCTGACCAGGCGACATGTCGAAGAATCAAAATTTCGACATCTGCCAATTTGCACTTGGTGTAGGAGGCTCGTATACCAGCAGTGGAAACGTATATGGGCCGATACATATATTACCAATCACGTAGTGCAGTCATACAGAAGCAAATATACATAAAATATACTTAAACTTGTCCTTGATGATTAAAATAAACAGTTTTTCTAGTGCATTAGATACTTATTTCGTGTAAATAATAACACTTTGTTCCAACTTCCTTCTATCACACCGACAATTTTCAAAATTACAATATTTATCGAAAAGTAATTGATTTAATTAATTCATGTATAAAGTAAGCAATGTTAGTATTGATTATCTACAGTTTAAAATTGAATCAATAAACCTTTATCTGTGACGACAGTTTAATGAAATTTCTCCAAGCGAACGATAGATCTTCAAAGAAATTAAGGCTTGATTCTTGGTAATTACGACAAATATAAGTAGAGACAGCAGTTAACTATAGTTTATATACTTTATATTATTCTTTGATTAATTTTGCATTCATTTAATATATTATAGTTTTATCACAGTTAAACCTAAACAAAATACACTTACTTACCTACTATCCATACTAATATTATAGATGCGAAAGTAACTCTATCTGTCTGTCTGTTACTCAATCACACCTTAACTACTGAACCAATTTGCATGAAATTTGGTATAGAGATATTTTGATACTCGAGAAAGGACATAGGATAGGTTTTATCCCGGAAATCCTACGGGAACGGGTTTTTCTTTCAACATGTCAAAGCGTATCCAAACAAAAGTTTACACAAAGAAAATTAATTTCACTACATTTAATTCAATAAACGAGTACCTACAAAACTAATAAATAATCCGTAAATTGTCATTGAAGTCGCCCAACCCATCGCGTGCAGTGTACCGTTTTTAAAACAGCTATCGAACAATGGAAGGAAATAAATACTGGACTAATTCAATTTCTTTTAGAGCTGAGCTAAGTATTATTAGCTTTCAGATTTAGTGTAGTATTAGAGTGTATATGTATATTTTCGAAATTTCTAGTGTGGTTGTGAATTTTTTTTTAATGAAATACATTTGGCATCTGATCTTAAGGCGCTACCCGGCAATTTCGACTATGTTCAACCTCTATAAAGTCTGGTACAACATAAAGCACAATACCGAAAAAAATATATAAAATAGGATGGTCTTTGATCTTTACTTGCTCGCGAGAACTTTTTTCCAAAGTTAATAGATTTCTAGAAAAAAAATGTGCCGTGGTCATCGATTTTTCCGCAAATACTCTATAAACTTCGTAACCTGCTGACTTAGAGCTCTGAAAATTTTATGTTTAATAAATTATCAGTTACACAACAGTCCCTGACGAGGATATTTTATTTCACTGATTAGTATCTTTTTAAATACAAAATGCGAGGAAAAAAGAAGGTGCAGCGGGAGAGGTTTGAGATCCGTCAAGTATGGTCAAGGTTATTAGCGCATGTAAAAGCCTTAATCATACCTAAAAAATTATTACGTGAACAACCATATTTTTTTAATTTCTATAAATATAAAAATAACACCCCTCTTTTTGCGTCGGGGGTTAAAATAGTCTATCAGACATACAGACAAACTTCTGCATGTGTAACACGTTTTATTATAGTATGCATTACCCTTCGGTATGATAGGATGCCGTTACATTGTTGTAAGACATTTTGTCACGAATCCAGTATTTACATATTGAAGAATGTTGATGTATTACAATATGTTTATTTCATCGTATTTTTTCACAAACTACTGTATGTACTACTGAATATAGTTACGGATCGATTTCATTCTAATATAAACATTGAAAAAAAAATTCAATCACAAATTGACTACACCGACTAAAGTCCGGTCGCGGAGCAGGAAGAATTTCGTACATTAACCTGTTATTACCTGTCACTGTCACTCCCTTGTAAAAATAATGTGTCTTGCTCGCACAGGTGCAATGACCGCCGTCCTTAGGGATTGTAAACCTTTAACCTGAGAGCGTAAGGTTTGTGTTTGCTTGATTGGTGTCAGGTGTTCAATTATGATTTTGTGAATTCAAAATTTATAAGAATAAACCTCAAACTCTTTATGTCCAATCAAAATCCGCCTAAGTCGAAATCGCGTGTTAGACTAACGTATTTCTGTAATATTGTACTTTATTATTATTATTTTTTGAAAAATAAGGTCATAGAGAAGTTTCACTTCTTATGTGTGTACACGCACACTTTTTTATATAATATATCGTGGTTATTGAAAAAGTTAAAATGTAACTAACTAATAAGTATTGTAAATGAATAAAGGACATTTATTTAATAAATTAGTAAAAAACATTTTCTCCTCCAAATATTTCATGTAAACTGCACTTCATTCAAAAATGTTTGTGACCACTGTCAGTAGGTAAAGAGGTTCTTTCTGCTCCGCGACCGGACTTTACATACAATTTAGCTAATCCTTACATTAATTACACAACGTTAGTGGATAATGTAAATAAAGCCTAGTGCATACAGCACAAAACAAATTTTACAAATTAGCCATTCATTTACAATTTACATTAATCACACAACGTTAACTAGTGGATAATATAAAGCGTAGTGCACACAGCACTATTTGGCATAATTTACAAATTGGCATAAGCATATTTTACAAGTTGACATGTACATACAATTCAGTCATTCGTTAACATTAATCACACAGCGTTAGTGGATAATATAAAGCCTAGTGCCCACAGCACAATGCATCGCGGTCGTTTATGTCAGATGGATTTAATGTATGGCGGTAATATCGTGATCGCTACTGAAATCGCGTTATAGTGTGTATACTCGGCTTTTGTTGCAATTTAAGTTATTGACAGGAAAAGTACTTCGTTCTTGTTGATAATAAGTATTTTGACGTATTATTAGTTCGTTGGTTTAAACTTTGAACTCAACAATTTTTAAAAAAGCTTTGAAATATGTTTATGGCCAAATCTCTAAATTTTTTTGTGTTAATTAATGTTAATAATTATACTTGCATCAAACATGGTTGAGAAAATATTTATTTCTCTAACAAAACCATCAAAACAAATTGCCTGAAATTGGATATGATGGATTACAGATTACTTACTTACCTACACGTAAAAATCTGTCGGTCGTAATATAAAACGTAATCGCTTAGAAAATGATCCTACAGTAAATACGTTAGAAATAGAGCAAAAAGAAAATAAGCAATAGAGATACCTATCTACTATTAAATCTATCTATTAAACTACGTCTTAACCGAGTTAATAGACTGTATTTTATTAATCCTGGAAGAACCCGGACAAACCCAGAACAAACGACTAGTTTAGGAACATCAACAGGAATTCAATTTTCAACCCTTAATTACCGGTTTTAAATCTTGATAAAGAAATTACACGCAGTTTCCATCATTAAAACATAGAAATACGGTTCTAAAGGCAATAAAAAAAGCTGCGAATTGAGCACAAAAGATAGTATCTTTAGTGGATAAATTTATAGCGTCACTGTGCCATAATCACCTTGTCAACACTTAGAAAACTGATATATTATAATGAACAAACAGTACAAACCGCAAGTATGATTTAGAAAATTAGCTCAAGCTGGGTGATAGACGTCTGGAAATTTCCATAAATACCTATATAATATTCAGTATTCAATTGAATCTAATGTGATAATTGTAGTGACAAAATGTATCTGAGAGATGTTATTTTTAAGCGACAATTCATTCTGGTTTTTCATTTTGGTGAAATAAGATATTTTAAACAGACAAGGCATCATAAAGGGATTTAATTAATGACGTGCTAATTAACAAAATAATTACATTGTTTATCCTTCATTTATATCTCACTTACGCAAAAACCCACATAATATAGATCATATAGAGATTGTACTAGATCTTCATAAGTTTTCTGGAATAATTTAAAATCAAATTTCAAACTCCTTCTACTCTTCTCATTTCATTATCGTAACTTAAAATCACAAAGTTCTAAATTATATTAGAAAATGGTCAAAATGCGACCTTGTCACTTTAACGACTCTCACCTGCAGCTGCGTTCCACTGCACGTGTCGCGATGAAACATGTAATCGATAAATCCACGTTGTTATATGAAAACCACGGTATATGCTCGATATGTAGAGGTAACGATATGAAATACGAATTGATATAAAGATGAAAGTTTCTATAAATGTCCTTAGAATTTATTATAGAGCTTACAATTTTATATATGTATTTTAGACTCTCTCGCAAATAAGAACATATTATTGTACTATATTTTAGGATTTTTTAGTACTATCACTCTTAGTTCTATCACTATTAAATAATTATCATTTTGTTAAATTATCTATAGAAATTAGAAATGTTTAACTACGCTTGTGTGATACTGCAGGATACAAGAAATCTTTCTAACGAAGGCTATACTATAATACTTGTATACTATTTCTCTGATACACCTACTCGTAAACTCGTATATTTCTTTCATAACACATCGCTACTCACATATAGAGTACAATGACTTTCAACACATATGCAAATAAACTAAAAGCCTATAAGACGACATTGAAATATGTAATCTGTAAAAACGTGTATCCGCTCTCTTTCATAACATAATGAATATTCGTAAAATGGCCAATTAATTCGGGACCTTGTGCTTTTATTTTGCAATCGCATCTATGTTTTGAACGGGTTTGGAAATATGAATTACTAGCTGTGATCCGCTGTTTTACCTGCGTGGCTCCGCTCCTGTTGGTCTTAGCGTAATGATATATATAGCCTTCCTCGATAAATGGACTATCTAACAACCGAAATAATTTTTCAAATCGGAGCAGTAGTTCTTGAGATAAGCGCGTTCAAACAAACAAACTATTCAGCTTTATAATATTAGTATAGATAATGGTACACGTGTTTTCAAATTGTACGAGAAATTTTATTTTAATTATGAAGATGGAAACAAATGTGTTACATTTCATTAAAATATGTTTTATGGTATTTTAATCGGCTTTGTATTTTAGTTGATTGAGGTTCATTACGGGACTTAAAATGAAATCGCTTTAGCTATTGCCTATTATAAAAAAAAAATAATCAAGCATTATTTTCTCATAATATTATATCATTGAGCAGTTTCAATGAATGTTCCTAAAGACTTCCCTTCTACCCGGCTAGACTCATATGCGTAGCTAAACAATTCCAAAGAGATGCTACGAGTATATCGACAATAATTGTACGAGTAGTACCAACACCAAATATAGAAAATACTGGCTTATAATAACTCTTAACAAACTGCACTTTTAATAAGCTATTTAAATATGCATAAAATCTCAGCCACAAACGTCTCACCATACCATTAAGATCTTCCAATTTACTACACAAACAAGCCAACAGCCACAGCACAAACCTTGACCATTTATTTTACGTGGAAATAATGAAAATTATCGTGACATTTAATCTTTATAATCACTTAAACCGTATACGAAACTGTTAACTCTGTTAACTCACTTACTACCCTTCATTAAGCGCAATTTTAATTGTTTTAATAATGAAGCATGTTTATATTTTTAACCGACTTCAAAAAAAAGGAGGAGGTTATCAATTCGGCCGGTATGTTTTTTTTTTATGTATGTACACCGATTACTCCGTGGTTTCTGAACCGATTTACGTGATTCTTTTTTTGTTCGATGCGGGATGGTGTCGAATTGGTCCCATAAAAATTTTATTCGGATTGGCCCAGTAGTTTTTATTTTATGAGCATTTTTGTCTGTATTTGTAAATGTTGCAAGTGCAAGTTTGAAGTCGGTTGTTTTTAACGCAGTTATCACTTGTAATAATGAAGCATGTTTATATTTTCGAAGGAGTCATTACTTGCACATCTGTTTATATAGTTATCAGTTATATGCGTGATCAATGCACGTTGTAAAAGGTAATGTGCAATTAATTTCACGAATGGTGGAAGAATTTATGTCTGCGATGGAACAACATCATATTTACACGGCAATTATCAATTAAAACAACTCGACGTATTATTCTCGAGAACCTTTATGGAGTATAAATTAAAAATTGTCATTTTCTGTTGTTGTTAAGAGTATAAACTTGTTGGTATCATAAATTATTAATCGCAGTTATTAATCAACTAAGAGTTTCTCGAGACTCGAGGGTCACCCGCAATAAAATGCAGTTATTTTCTTGCTAATAAAGTAAATATGAAAGTTTTCCAACGCGAAGATGTTTGTGAGTTTGTGATGTTTCTACCGTCTCAAGGATTAATGATATTTGAAGGAATTTCAGAGTTTAAAATAACCACAACCAATATAAAGTAGGTAACGAATATTTTACATTTCCTACAAGCTAAATAACATCAATTGGCTATTAATATCTTATTTATTGTTAAGAATATTTAATAAACTATTTTAAGAAAAGATTTTAATTTTTGCCGTAACAGTACGTACCTCCGAAAAAATTAAACTACTTCTCAACCTTACACATAAAAGCCCTAGAAAAAATTCCTTCATAAATACTACAATTGCCTAAAATAAACAAGGTTACAAACCACTCGAAAGATCTATTTACGCGCAAAAAATCCCATTACTTTCCGAACATCTCGCCAGGAAAAACCATTTAAATATAAAACCTTATTTATGCTATTCCACAAAATGTCCGAGAAAGAAGTACATTATATTATTCAAATTAAATATCATAATGCGAATTGTACATGGCATTATGAGGCTAGATATTCGCGGGTGTTATTTTAATTAAAACAGCCTACAGACAGGGTTGCCGACAATGTTTATGTTATGATATTAAGTACATATTTAATAATTGTAAAAAAAAATTAAAAGCATCAAGATTTTAAGAGAAGTGACGATAAAATTTTCAATTGCATATTTGATAGTTATATTGAACCCCGTAAATGCGCGTATTATATGATAGAACCTGAATAAGTTACGATTCATACAAATTTATAAACACAAATGAGAATTAAAATATGTCAAGTCAAAACAGTTTTATTTCGATTGTAAATTACAGTAGTTGGCAGCCCTAATTAAAAATTATAACATTGCGAAATACTTGAGATAGCTTGACAACCCGCTTGAAACTAAATTAATTAGTTGAAATATTTGCAATTGTTTCAATTGGAAGGCCAAGGCATGCTAATGAGAGGAGAATCTGTCGAGTCAATACCTTTAATAAATGAAACGTTTTAAAACACGATTACTTAATTCATTATATTATTTGCCGATTATTTCATTACGTAATTTACCTGAAAAACGAGGGAGTTTTGGTTCTGTAGCGTATTTTTCCGTATTTGCAAATAATGTTTCCAAATGTTCAATTTGGGGATAATGTTTAAAAATATTTTGTACACTACATTAATTTTGAAAATGCTTACTAATACGAAGTTAATTGGGTAAAAGTCTGCTTTTTTGTGAAAGTTTTTTCGCATAGAGTTGTTAAATTAACTTAGTATGTAACGGAAAATTCCAAAATTGCAAGAAGCACTAGTGCGCTAAACAGTAAAATTATATCATACAATCTCTAAGCCATCAGTTCAGAAAAAGGAAAGCAAATCTAAAGACCGCTCTAGAGAAATATGTTTAAAGGTTATAAAACTGAAATTAACAATAACAACTGAAAACCACGAAAACTGCAAAATATCGAAACTAACAAGCCCTCCCAACACTTACAAAAATAGCTCAAACTCAGCGACCTTATGAAATTCGCGCAAAACAAATTGGAGGCAACCGTTCAAAGTTTGATTTAAAAGAAATTTAATTACACCGAGATGCCGTACAACGTTTCTTTAGAATTCTTGGCAATAATAGAAAAGGTCGTCTCGACTTGGATATTTTTATGAATAGTCGAGATAAATTGACACACAATGGAGATACTCGTTTTATTTTTATTTAGCTTATGGCATTAAAAAGTTTAAAATAAGCTGTCTTAAACATTACTGGCGTTGAGCGGATAAAAGTTCCTGACGCTTTTAACACTAACAAGTTAATCTTTTAGAGAATACAGAACTTTTGAATATTAAATGCTGCGGATTATGTAATGTGGATTAAAACTTTAAGTTCGGTATATTGTAAAGTAACATATTAAACATAGTAGTATTTACATTAACTAATAACTGAATAACAATACAAACTCTGACACCATTGGTCAGTGTGCAACTGCTACACCTTCTTAATGTAATCGCCGTACTTTATAAATATAAAATGTCTTATTTTAAAACTACCGATCATTATCTACTAACAGGGCAATAAACTCATCCAGAGTATATAAAATCAACCAAATTATTTTTTCTCCTTAGAAGAATCCTTGTATCATTTTAAATTATGGCCCTTCGACTTCTTCTCTCATTTTCCCTGCAATAGCATTACCGCTTAAGTAAACCCTGAATAACATCATCATATACTTATAAACACCGCAAACCCTTGAATCATACCATCATAATATATTTATAAACAGCGCCCTAGCATTGCACCTGGCACAGCTGAACGCTGACCTATATCCAGCCCGGGCCGGGTCACCCACTAATGCACCGCCCCAATTCCTATCTGGCTGATATCTATCGATACGATTGCTAAGTGGGACATGTACTTAATTTTTAAGGTAAATAAATGGATGTGCCTTTGGATATCTTTAATGACAGATGATCTTTTCAGGTCTATTATACTCCTATCCAGTTTATTTTGATCAACAGATACATGGATTGTTAAATGGAACATGTAACGGTCAAATAAATAGATATGCAATATAGAATATGTTACTTTTGGAAATCTTAAATCTCAAATGGTATTAAGTATTGAGTGGCGGCAAGAAAAGGGTGAAGATTTTCTTAAGATACACGATACATATTATCATGTTATCAGAGACGAATACTACTTCAGATGCTTTAGTAAAACATTTTACATAATAAGAAATATGAATGAATTCAATAAAAACACATGTTCGTGTGTTTGCATTCAATATTCTTCAGTATCACAAATACAATTGTTTAAAATACAGTACAGACATGTTCAGCCAATAGATAGGCATAATTTATGTTACGGTGTTAAAGTAAAAAAATATTTCGGCAATGTAACCAAATTTATCACCTATGATTAACAATATCACTAAAGAGCTGACAACTGAACCAATATATTACGTCACGTTAAATTTAAAATATCCCAAAGTAAAATATTACTTATACCATTACGAGAAGATACATATAGACAATTATTAATGCTAATCCATTTGATTGTATTCCGCTTGAGCCAATTAGTTTTGCTCGATCACAATAATTTGAATCACGTTTCTGAGGTAACATCCTATTCTGTTACGTAAGTCGTAACTTTGCATTAATTAGTTTTGTTTTCAAATATACAACTTAAGAAGTTTTCTTGAATAGGTAGATGGTTAACATAGATTACAATAAATTCATCCATTTATAATTATTGTAATATAACTAATTAAATTCCCAAGACCACGTTGAAGATGAAAATATCTTATGAAAGAAGGGATAAGACAATAATTTTAAATATTAGTTGGTGGAAACTTATAAAGGCAATAAGCCCTTTATCCTCAAGCCTTTATAAGAAACTAAGAAGCATTCATGCCAGAACAAAAATGTATTGACACACCCCGACTTAAAAGGAACAAAATCTGGCCAAAGATGCATCAAATTCAATCACTTAAAACCCATCAGTTACAGGCAGAGGCGGCTCGTGACAAAATTTTATGGGTGTTCACTTGAAATAAAACACTGAAAATACATGGTGTAAAGCAGTACATTTATCAAAAAAATTACTTATAAAGGAAATACCTACATACGTCTTTCTTTTTGGTGTGCAAAAATATCTATAACTTAAAGCGACAAGACATTCGTAAATATCTGTTGTTGCTTTCATCACAACCACACAACCACGGTTTTTTTTACATATTGTTCAGATTTAAACACACGCGTATATGTTTTCGTTTTTGTCGTACATTTTTGCGTAAGATCAAGTTCAGGCCGTGGCGGTCCCTTAGCTTTACATTCAAGCCGAATTTGTAACGTTTTATCACACTTTTTAATGAACGCCACATTATAATTATTGTTCATTTTAACACTCACAAGTAATACTGATAAGTACAGGCTATTTCAACACGTATTTTATAATTTTAATTAGAAAATTGCATGAATCGCGCGCGTGCATTGAAGTTGACTCGAGAGTCGAGTGTTTGTTTATATTATAGACGTAGCAACTGGCAACGTCGCAATCGCTGTCCTGCCGGGCGGTAAAAACGAACCGGCAACGTTTGCGGGTGCGGCGCACCGAATTTTGCTACTTTTCCATAGAAAATCTTTTGTTTCACGCGCAGGGCTCTGGCAAAACCCTCTCTTTCACTCCTATTGGATTTTGTATTAGGAAATGTACTAAATCTTTTTTCATTGGAGCGCAATCGTGAGCGCACCGCTTCGCGCGTTACATAATACAGTAGGTATTATACAGGTGTATGGGATGATGGAATGATGGATATTATATTCATTGGTATTAACAGTAGTTTTAAAGATTACGATTGATTTTAAATAGTAATAATTAATGTTAATAATTAAATTAAGGAGTATGATTTTATTATAATTATTTATGGGAGTTCACTGCACCAGCGCTCCTTAGGGCGAGCCGCCTCTGGTTACAGGAGAAACAGCTTAACCATATACTACATCAATTAATAAATAATTAGTGCAACTTATGACCCAATTACGAACGGGGCCACCAAGCTAACTAGAGCGCACCTTAATAACACGGGACTGTTGAGAATTCCCAGCATCTCCTTATTCTTAAGCGCGAAAGATTAAAACCTTCCAAGTATGCCACTTTAAAAATAGATTCAAAGCAATTTTTGTTGAAACGCAAACGGTGCAGGGCTTATGCAAGAGCTTATTTTTAGGGCTTAACGTTGCACCTACATTTTATGAAATTCTAGAGTTTTGGTAGAGCATCTTACACGTGGTTTTCTTTATAGGTATGTACAATAAATACAGATAAAGGAAAATCTGACTTATGGAAGTAAGTACAAATCGCAAATTGAATTCTGGTATCGCATTATTGTGTCCTTGAGAACATTAATTTAGGGCTTAATCTTATGTATATGTGCAGTGAAATCTCGTCTGTTGGCTTAAAAACTAAATATGAATAAGGAAACGATATGCAATTAATTTGTACATACATTTAAAGGTCGGAAATACGATTACCTGCTAATCGTATTTTGCTACATTTAAAAAATCACAACAAGGAAACGATTAGCATTACCGCTTAAATTGATATGATTTAAATAGTTTTGTTAATGACGATTTTATTATCCTTCAGTATTTCTATTATTAAATACGGAAACACATATAAGGGTCCGTTTACACTTGACGTCAATAATACGCGGTAGTGAGAAAATAAAGGACGGCGCGGCGTTCACTTTTTTTGAGTGGGATCTTTAAATATTTTTGGGTTGTTGTTTATCCGCATTCGTGATATGCATTCGATACGCTCCGTTAAACGTAAATTACGCACGCGTACAATGTGCATGTGGTAAATTTTATTTCAAAATAATTGAGTCCTTGAAGTTTAATTCCTTTATCATACCCATATTACGTCATTTAGACCAATTTTACAATAAAGTTTCAGGGATATAATATAATATTCAAAAATAATCATTTATTGTATGAATTTCCATACACGATGATGATCAATGTCCACCTAATCGCAACTCCTCTGCCTACATTACGACATGAAAGCAAACATCCATATTATGATCACTCATAGACAAATACAAAAGAACAAAAAAACTGCATACAGATTACCTGTAGGGTGCGTCTATGTCCTCAATAGCGTGACCTAATTTCAAGCCAAATCAACCTTACATTTCCAAAACCATTAGGCATTAACGCTAACTAAAATAGAATTATGATCGCTTAGCAATTACCATAAAACCAATGTACACAGAAGTTCTAGGTTAATACTTTGCAGTCTATTTGTAGCTAGGTCATCGACATTTATCATGGGTCGTCGATATTTCATCTAGTGCCCACTGCCTATATTGCTTGCTTTCAGTCATAGTTTATCTTTTCTGTCATTGAAATATAGGTCATAAACGTCTATGTATAGGGTCCTTATTTGAATGGTCCTTCGTGGCGGATTTGAATTTATTTTTGATTGGTTTAAAAACTAATTTTAGATTGGATAGGTTATAAGCCTTACCGAACTTCACTCATTTTTTTAGACGTATAATGTACACCTTGTAGGTAAATCAAATTCAGACGCAATTAGTATCCAATTATATTTTAAGGATTACGGATTAAGATCATAAATGATTTATGGCGAGTATGTTTTATAAAATGCTATTAAAATGCGATTGTTGATATCATTATTACCATCATTAAAATTTAAAATATATATATATTATTCGTACATTAATTTTATAGCATAACTAGCGGCTCGCCCCGGCTTCGCCCGTGGTACATATGAAAAATAGATGTTGGCCGATTCTCAGACTTACCCGATATGCACAGAAAATTTCATGAGAATCGGTCCACACTCCACCCGTTTCGGTATGCAGACTAACATTGTGACACGAGAATTTTATATACAAAAGATAAAGTAAGATAAAGTAAGCGGATATAAAGATACAAATATGTTTAATATGTAATCCATTGTACTTTATTACAAGATTTAATTATTATACGTAGATATATGTTACTATCCGGATTTACTAGGTAACTACCGCTTAGTGTAATAACAAAAAAAAAATTAACGTCACTACATACTAACGTAACGGGAATTTGACTTGAGACAAAACTTAAAAATTATAAATTAATCTATACTAATATTATAAAGCTGAAGAGTTTGTTTGTTTGAACGCGCTAATGTCAGGAACTACTGGTCCGATTTGAAAATTTCTTTTGGTGTTAGATAGCCCATTTATCGAGGAAGGCTATGTATCATCTCGCTAAGACCAACAGGAGGGGAGCACTCTGGGTATAACCGCGGAGCACAGCTAGTGAGAAATAACGCCCAGGAAACTTAGTATAATACCTACATAAAACCTTTTCCATTTCATTAGTTCCAGTAATTACCTCTCACAAACAATCTTAGAAACTTTAGCTGGTTATATTAGTAGTAGAGTCAGTGTTTATTCTTATTTAGGTGATTCTTATAGTTTTAACGCACGCATTTATTCACTTGTATGTTTGTGTATAACCGTCTCTTTTGCACTAAATTTTGAATCACTTTAAATGGACATTCATCTTGACTTATCAACTTATCAAAGATTGGTAAGAATACATATTGTTTTTATATTTTTTAAACTCTATTTATGATTTCGTAAGAACTCGAACTGAATTTAAAAAATTCATTTAAAAAATTACAATAGGTACGTAATTTTTTGGTGATAATGATGTATGAAAATTCTATTAAAAACTAAATAAGTCTGATCAACACACAAACATACACCAAACTCAATGTCATTTACCTCTCTACAAAAACCGCATGTTTACATTAAAACTGGTTTTCTGTAAACGTTGATACATACATACACATTTTGCCATATTTGCCCTGTTACTATGACAATTATTGAGGTATTTATTAATCGAACAGACATTCGAGGTTTTTAGCAATTAAATAATTCATTTAATGCAGTCGTAGTATGGATAGAATTTTCTAGGCTCTAGTGTCAATTATTGGTGTATATTAAAATACTAGCGGTCCGCCCCGGCTTCGCCCGTGGTACATATTTACGTTTTCTCTACATAAAAACCATCCTCGTACTTCAAGGAATATAATAAAAAAAGAAGTATCGGTTAGAAAGAAAAAAGAAATCGGTCGGAAGAAATCGGTTCAGCCGTTCTCGAGTTATGCGCTTACCAACACATTTTACGATTCATTTTTATATATAAGAAGATTAGTTTCACGACACTACTTATTACTCCAAGCAGTGTTGAAAAATTACCCGACCCTAGATCCTAGAACAGGTTATGCCAAGCCAAAAAACACGCAGAGAGAAATAATACACATATAAATTCAAACAATTCTTATATTATTTATATAACGATTCTCAATACTATAATTCTAATAAAATATAAACTCTTCAATCGTACCGACAAGACCCCATTTCCTTTTGTAGCTATCTTAAATATACAAATAAATTTCTTTGAATGGATCGTAAGCTTTCTACAAGCGAATATCTTATGCCATTGTCTTGGTGAAACTGGCATGTTATTTATGTTTATATATATTATAGTTACTAGTTACTACGTTCCCGCACGCGGTTTTGCCTGCACATGAATACAATTTCTATATTTATATAGATAGAGACCATAAGGGTCTCTATCTATTTAACGCCTTTTAAGTTTTATGATATGTATTTATTTATTTTACATGAATTAAATCGAAAAAAACGATAAGTAAAATGAATGATAAGATACTACCTACATATAATATAGCTTCATGGGCGGCTTTATTATATACATATAAGAAATCTCTACCAGGCAACAATGGGAGTTAATGTAAGAAGCGAAATATGAAAAATTTAGCAAACCTCTTTATATTTGCGTAAGTTGCGAAAAATATGTAGTATACATAAAATAATAGCTATTCAAAAGTTCCATCTTTCTACAATTCATTCATTCAAGTTAATTCAGCGGACGTCTCCTCTCTTGTTATGAAATTAATTAAATCAAATCTAAAATTGCGTATAATTTTCCTCTCCTCTATTATAAATAAAGTTATGCTGAATATTCTGTTAATTGAAAGCATATTATTCTCAGTTCATTCCACATCAATGGAAATATAGACTGGGATGATATTTTTCTTTGCCTTTATGTTATAAAGATCAGAAAATATCTAAGAAAATCGGTAGGATTTTAAACTTAAAATTTCACGTACAAAACTACATTTTAATATGAAAACAACGATGTATTGTATGTATCATCCCTACTATGTACCTATGTCACTATTAGTAGATGACCTGACTAATACCTACCTACCTAAAAAAATATTTTTTACAAGACATTCCTTTAAAGATGAAACTGCAAGAAAACTAACATTTTCTTGATTACAGAATATACTCTACAAAACCGGTCCATAAATATAATAAAAGCTATACATATGAATCACGCGTGAATCGTGATTACTAATTAACCTTTGTGACGGTAGTTAACTTATTAACACTTCTTTATTGCTTATCATCTCTCTCTAATCGTATTGGTGTGAAAGAGACGGTTGTATAGTGTCATTTAAGGTTAATATGTTTTATGGTGTGATTTATAGATATGGGTTTTCTTTAATAATAATTGTTCTATATGGACGCGTTAATATAAATTAATATTATTGAGAGGAAAAAATGTATTGTTCGTTTGTAAAGAATTCAACTAGAAAACTAGGTACTAGATCGAATTTAAACATGTTTTTATCATCGACTAGCTTTACCGAGAAATATAGGCTATTTTTTTGCGACAACCTGAGCGGAACCGGGGCTCGCTGCTAGTTTCTTATATGTGGCTTTGGATGAAACCAGTTAATGTAAGACCTTTGTTTAGTATAGATAGTGTTTAGGGACAGAGCTCAAGGTGGAATTGCGTATATTATGAAACGAAATTAGATTTATTTATACGTTGATTATAATATCAAAACAATATGAATCATATTTTGGATAATGTATGCGTAATACTTATATATATAAATAAACGTTTGATATCTTCAATTACAAAGATAAAAATTAAAATAGAATCGTCATTTTAAATCTTTCAGTATATCATCAACTGATTACATATCTACGTAGGTACTTATTCAACTTCTTAACAGTTAAAACATTATTTAACTACAGCTTAATAATTATAAAATCACATTATTTATAAATTAATTACCTATATAAAAAATCTCGTGTTTTACGTCACCAAATTCCAAAAATACTCGAGACCTTGGTATAATATATGTAGGTGTATCGTACACATTTTTATTAAAAACAAAAATAATTAAAAATTGAAAAAAGAGAATTCAACCTACGCATGAGTTTATTAATACATATCTACAAGTTATAAAATACTAGCTGTGGCCCGCGGTTTTACACGCAGTGCTCAGCTCCTGTTGGTCTTAGCGTGATGATAGGTATATGTATAGCCTATTGGCTATTGCCTTCCTCGATAAATGGTAAGCACCGAAAGAATTTTTCAAATCGGATCAAATAGCTCCTGAGATGAGCCCAAACAAAAAAACTCATCAGCTTTATAATATAAGTATAGAATAAGTACTATATAAATATATCATAAGACGTATTTCTCAATCAAAAACACAAAAGTATTTAACTTTAAACGCAATTTAAACAACAAATATAGAATAAGAAAATTCTAGACACGGCGCACCCATCCTTCCGCGACCTTCATGAATTTTTCCCGTGGGACGTAAGAAACAAATAAACCGCGATCGAAATAGACATTTCTATACAATTCTGTATAATTTCAGCATCAACGTACAAAAGGCGAATGTTTTTCAATTTAATTTGTATAAAAAACGCGAGTCTGCAGCGAATTCTCTCGAGGTAAGTTTTAATAAGTGCGCAACGCTGCAAAAGGTAATTAGGTTGTTATTTTTAAAGTTTCGATGGATAATAAAAAAAATTATATTATAGAGTAGGTTACTGTCTTCCGCATTTATATTTTTTATATCAAGGACTTATTTATTCAGATTTTTATTTCGACTATCAAATAACTATGATATGACATTTTTATCCTTTCGCTTTAGTACAAAATATATACTTTACAAGAAACCAACAATTTTTTTATAAGTACCTACGTAAAACATATTCGCCTTAAATGGTAACTGATTGAGCCTTAAGGAAAACGTTAAAAAAATTGTCAAATTGGTAGAACCGTTCGAGTTTTACGCTCAACAACACATTGGACGATAAATTTTTCATTAGATATATCTAATATACATAAACATATATAATAAAAACATACCTTAGTGCAGAATGCGCAGCCACACCCCGATATAACGGTCACATTGTCAGCTGACGCGTCGTCCAAGCAAAGCTTGCAGTTTATAGGAGCTGCGGGAACGAAGCCACCGGCACCGTCGAGAGAATATCTAGAGAAAAATACATTTATTAACATAACTGAATATAACATCATTATAGAAAAATAAGAGATACATTGTATAAAACCTATTAACACAAGCAAATAGAACCACAAAGTATAAAGAAAAATGGAAAAGATGCAATGAAGCCTAAGGATTTCGTATCACAACATCGCACGACAGCTGATCTTATCCCCTTATTGCCCTGCTAAAAAAGGTAAACTTTTCTTCGCATATGTACCAAATTTCTTTATCAATTTAAGACATTGCATTGGGCAAAATTATGAGAAATTTCAAAATTGGTAACAGGTAATTGAAGGTCTCACCCCAAAACGAATGCAGAATCAATGCAAATTTCTTCCAATTTCAATTGTATTTTCTCATTAGACTAGAAAAGGGGAATTAACCATTACCTCAGAGCAATATACATAATAACTTACAAGTAACAAAAAATACCAACATTGAAAAGTAAACAAGGTATCCGTCATAATACGCATCATTACAATCCATTTCTTGTGTCGAAGTAAACATTTGTACCAGGAACCGAATGTCGTGACAAACGAAGACATCGGGAAAGATAATAAATTTGTATTTATAATGGTAGATGGAAAAACTATGGCTTGGGAAAATCGACCGAGGACCGAGGATGAACATTCATATCGATGTGTTGG
>CAJQZN010034458.1:0-17352 GCA_907164685.1 Colias eurytheme | reverse complement strand
ATATATAAAAAAGTGGCTATCGCTGGCTACCAGTGGCTCTGGTCGGTGGCCCGTTTGCGCCGAATCTTACTGTAGGAAACGTTGATTTTGAACAGTGCCGTTAAGGAAATAACACTAATGTTAGTAATATTTCTTAATTATATTTTACACGTAAATATAATTAAGATCATAATTTAATATTTTTGATGTGAGTTCTATCTATAATTTCGCTTTGTTACAGTAAAGTGTTGGAAGTCAAAATACGACAAACGACATGTTGTCCTGTATTTTGTTTGCCAGAGAAATACCCAGTGTCTCAATTACCAACTTATACTGATGCTAAGAAACTATTTCTTATTTATTAGATATGAATTTAAACCTGATAAAATAACAAAATTAATGATTTATCCGAAAGATTAGCTACGGAAATGTTTGATGTGTGGCGAAAAGCATCGCTTCCCACTATTAGCTTTAATAGAGTACTTATTCGACACACCATATTCGATGAATATAGAAGCTTATTAAAACCTTATCAAGACCGACAAAGTAACAAAAAAGAACAAGAAAAGATAACTGAAGTATTTTGTCACTCAGTACCTACCAAAGGTTTATTTGATATTTGAAGTTGCAAATGCATTTTTTTTAACTCTCTTGTACTTGCTCAAAAGATTATACCAACTTAACTATGTGGCAAGAATGTAAGAAAACTGAGCCTCTGACTTCTAATTTATCTGAAGAAACCTTAAAAGACATCGTGAAAAGCGGTTTGAATACGTTTCAGAATATCAAAGATTTTCTATGCCTTGCCCAGGCCGTAAAGCATATTATCAAATTGGTGACATAAGCTTCAAGTGCAGTTTGCTGAGAAAGTAAACAAAATGATTTTATAATGGCAAGAGCATCAGTATCCCGACTACTGATGCCTAATTTTGAAAAAAAAACAGCGTTATCTATACTAATATTATAATCTATACTAATATTATAAAGCTGAAGATATTGTTTGTTTGAACGCGCTAATCTCAAGAACTACTGGTCCGATTTAAAAAGTTCTTTCGGTGTTAGATAGCCCATTTATCGAGGAAGGCTATAGGCTGTATATCATTATGCTTAGATTAACAGGAGCGGAGCCACGCGGGTGAAACCGCGAGGCAACCGCAAGCGCAGCTAGTACTAAATAATTACTTATTTCTGATATTTTCATTCCTCTATAATATCATTTTCATTAATGAAATATGTTAAAACAACTAATCAGGCTATTATTTAGTGTATCACAAAGAAGTTTGTTATATAATAGACTTGAAGGCCATAAAAATACTGTGATTAAAAAATAAATCAAAGTTTGCGAAAAAATCATATTTTTCTAATTTTCAATTGGGTTGGGGCACCTCAAAACATCAAGACAGGTAAACAATATTTTGTATGCTGAATTCACTCATTAAAAGGCACCTTTCTGTCGCTATGCCTTTTGAAAAAAACAAAAAAAAAAATTCTTTCATACATTATCACTCCACCCTAGTGAACATATCCTGCTTATGAATATAAATTAAATTACACGCTTTTTAAAGTTATTGAAAAGTCTTATTATATCCAAGAATATTCAAAGGATGTAAACATCATCGAGTATTAGTTTAATGTGGCCCTTATTGTCGGAGGCGAAGACTCCTTTTGGGTCACTGCGACACTCTAGTAATTAAGTAACTATAATGTAGTCTTCCTTACTATGTATTAGTATGTGAAAGTTGTTTATAAGTTTTTCCATACGTTTTTGTAGGGCTGGTGTTTGTCACTCTATTAGCGTAGAATCAATATGCGTGTAAACAGTCTCTTTTCAGTCACAATGTGTCGAAACCATTACCTTAAGTATCTTTCTGACATATTTACCATTCACACTGAACGTGATTAATAACCGTTTTAATTGTGTTTGTAAACTGGATCAAAGCTTCGGAGTTTTGTTAGAATAAAAATCTAGTACAGCTTCGTGTACTTAAAGAAATGTGGGTTCTAGGAATTAAAGCAATCTAATTAATTTTCTTTACCTTTCTTATGCTGTAAATCGGATTGCATTTTTATAGGGAGTATCATATAACGCTGTTGAAAACCTAATTTGTATTGATAGTGATCCGATCTATTTCAGCGGGTTCAATATTCATTAGGAAAGCAGTATTGTATTCTATTTTAACCTAAAGCGTTAAGGTATAAATAATACAACCAGGGTCTCAAATCAGCGCTCTTTATTTGCATTTTATATTAATATTGAGCATGTGCCAAGTTTGCTTCCATTTTAAGCAATGCAAGTTCAAATTATTATCCAAGTTATGTAATATTAGAAATTCAGAGTGTAATTTTTGTCGTTTCGACCTACTTTTCTTTTGTAAGTAAAGTGCTTCAATATTTCAATAGGAACATATTATAATCTATACCTATATATAAAAATGAAACCCGTTTCGCGTTGTCACGGCATCACGTGTGAACGGGTGGACTGATTTCGATAATTCTTTTTTTATTTTATTCCTTGAAGTACTAGGATGGTTCTTATGTAGAGACAACATAAACATGTACCACGAGCGAAGCCGGGGCGGACCGCTAGTATCCTATATTATTACATAGTAAATATCTCTATATAATATAACTGTTCAGTCACAGTCAGAACCTGCTTCTTAAATATACCTAAGCAAGATAATATTTTCCGAAGCCATAATCAAAATTTATGTATCATGATGATTAACATTTTGTAACATAAATACCGATTTGTCGAATGCATTTTCGTATGGTCAATACCTGTTGACGTGAGTTGATAGAATGAGAATTTCGGTCACAAGGAATTAATTGATAAAGTTGCAGTAAAAGTATATTGTACTAATAAGAATATAATTGGCTCAAGCTCCTTATTTTTAACTGCCTCTGAATATAACTATGCTTATTAACTCAATACAATCTATATAACATTTTTCTGTTTTGAAAATAAAAGCGAATTTGGAAAACAAATAGGACTTATATGATCAACCCGCCAGAAGCCGGGCGTATAGCTAGTAATGAAATAATCCCCCGTATCAATGGAGTGACGTCACAGAAACTGATTTGCCAGAATTACGTTGGAGCTGTCAATTTGCAAACTTCGCGCTTCTAGGTGAATGGCACAAACTCGGTGTTAACACGGGGTTGCTAAGCCAAATAAGTTTTTATATTCCAACACGTTTTTGTGAATAGAAACCTTGTTTCTATACATACTTGTTAATAGTACTTATTTTTTATGGTAGAGCAAGCTACGCGGATCAGGTGAAGTCTATAATCACTTACAACGTGTTATAAAAATAGAGCGAGTGAGTGCACACGTGTCAGAAGTGAAACTTCATTGACAAGATTCAAAAATGCCAAAATCGCCTCCTTATTCCATGACGTGACGTTATTGACATGACGTGACTCTGAAATTTTTTTCGCAACGCGCCTAAAGAAGTTTCACTTCAAAACTACAATTACGATGAAAACCATCGTTTCTTTTTACAATGTCGGTTAAAAAGCAGTTCCGTCTTATCTAATATGGTCATCGGAAAGCGCTAAGTACAGCTTGAGCTGTAAGCATTAAGTATTCAACAAACTTAAAACCGTATCAGGAAAACTACTTAGGTTAAGGATGCTTGAATTAGGAATGTTTTAAGTCTGCTTTTTGGGCATATTCGATGACTTTATTTGCTAAATTAGATATATTCTTAGACGGCTTTTGCACTAGCGCGGAATATAGTTAAGAAAATAATGTAATTGTACTACATAAAAGTCGATTGAATTTTCTTTTTCTGCTTATTAGACTTCTATTTAATCTGAAAATTTATAAATACCTACCTATGTTTGACTACAATGTCTAAAAGGAAACAGGGAACTTTTCAAAGTGACTGAAAATAATTTTGTGGTGATTGCTAGTGGTATAGAAATGATCTTGTCCTTTGCCAAGTTTTGTACTTAAAGATTATTAATTTATTATCCTAAGAAGCACGTCAGCCTTTACTGTAAGTATTGTTTACAATATGGGATCATATCTCACGCCTCTTTGTATAATATATGTATGTTGGTTTTCGAAACAATACGTATTAATTAAAATATCGATGAAAATAATCCTGCAAAGCTCGTAACAAAGGTATCTAAACAAAGGAAAAGGTTCAAAATCAAAACATCGGTTATTCTTCTACCGTGGTTAGATACGTTACTTTCATGGTTTTATTCCACGTATTAATGAGTGCAATATAAATCGCTAGTGTAAAAGTTCTTTATTTAGTGCTTAAAAGCGTGTAGTGAATTATTTGTCTGTTGCCTTAAATAGCATTTTGTATTCTGATCCAGTTTCATTCATTATTTCATAGTCCATTATTAATAAAACATAGAGTTTTGTTAGTGATTTTTTGTGTAATTTCAGTAATAAAAAGTTACTATAAATAATGGACCATCTATTTGTTTCATCGCTATATTTAGCTTGTTAAAAGAATTTAGCAGTGTAAAATATATATTAATAAGTTAGAGAATATATTGTATTAAGATTTGTTATTTTGAAAAAAAAAAGTATATTTATTGTACCACATATTGTACGTACGATTAGGGTGCGCGGTGCAATAATATATAATATCTTAAATGACGACCGAAGTAAAACATTTACTCCATTGTAATTCCTAAGTGTAATTCTATTATATACTTTATCAGCCGTACAAATAAACGAGTTATAACATTTTATGCAAAGAATAAACTAAGAATAAGGAAAAATCATACAAATAAACACGAAATAAATGTAACCTAGTATAACTTCGTAATAAATATTCATACTAATGCTATTCCGTCCTTATTACGGCTACCACCCTAGTATAAGTCTGACATAACCGAGTTATAACATATCTTTTAGTACATTGTGCTGTGTTTTACAAGTTTTAGAAGCAATTTTCAATCTAAATTTGAGATAATAGCAATGAGAGTAATACGAGAAGTAGAAAAAGTTGAGCAAATTAATAATTTCATTACGTACCTATTGAAATGGAAAATTTTGTATGAAATGTCAAAATATACGAAATTATGAAAAACCCTTTTGATATTTATAATGATTTATTTATTTACAACATGCGCCAAACCATACATACATAAAACTTATTTCTAAACTTATCACAATAATATACACTTTCGTTGAAAATATAAATCTTCTAAGACTGGAGTTGTATGTTTTGAGTACCAGTTATTTGGCAACTCTCTATCTCAAGGTGGGTTTATCTTCTGTTCTCCAGATATTGGATAGCGTTATCTATCATTTGCTTGCATATTTAATATTGATATATTTAAATTATTTCCAATAAATATTTAAAAAATAAATAAACAGAACATCGTATGATGAAACTTCACAACAAATTCGACGAAGTCAAACGAGCGTCAGCAAAATGACAGCACCAAGGCTTAACCGTAGACAATTTCAATGTTTTTCATAATTTTGTGAATGAATTGCGACGTTGCCGCTTCGCGCCTATTGCATAGCGTGAGCATAGATACATCGACGTTATTCCAAATTTATTTGTAAGAAATTATGACATCCTTATTCTTTATTTATTCTTATCATATCTATGCATTGCATAAGGTTTGAATAAGCAAGTTTTTATTTGTACGGCTGTATAAATTTAAATAGTAATTAATATTAGACTTTGCATAAAGACACATTTTATAAGCCCATATTATCATATTGTCCTAAAATAAAATTTAAATCTTAACTTTACCCATATAACTATACTAGACGTTTTCCGCGGTTTTACCCGCAGTGCTCCGCTCCCGTTGGTCATAGCGTGATGATATATAGCCTATAGCCTTCCTCGATAAATGGGCTATTTGACACCGAAAGAAGTTTTCAAATCGGACCAGTAGTTCCTAAGATTAGCGCGTTCAAACAAACAAACTCTTCAGCTTTGTAATATTAGAATAGATAACCCCGCAATAACAAAATTGCATTAAAAAAAGAACATAGAATCCGCTTTACAGAATATAGCGTATCATACTCATAAAACTACGACCCCAAAAACGGAAGATAGAACAACATAAGCCGCTCTCGTTAATTAGACAACTCACGGTGCCCACTCGTACCGAGAGCACTACATTCTGTACTCGGATACTGCGATTCATTGTACTATTACAATTACGATTCTTTCATTCTTAAATTGATATGCTCTTCCGATTTCAGTGCTTAGTTTTTTTATTAAGGCAGCTACGTTTCGGAACAGGGTTGCAGTTTCGACTGTCGCGTTGGTTGTTATGTAGTTATGTTCGACTTGAATCAAGGTTTATCATTACTATAATATGTTATTGAAAGATTAAACATTTGAATCACTGAATCAAGGTGTTAGTGTTGGCTATGCCAGAAACCATTTTAAGCTGTCAGTCCTATAGTTGCCTGACCCATACCATGATGTCTTAAAGCAGTATTATTTTAGGAGTGGAGTAATGACAGCTATTATAATATTATGTATAGGTCGTCTAGCGCCATCATTTTTCTAAAGTGGAAATAATACTGCTATCATAGCAGTATTATTTCCACTTAGCAAAAATTATTATTAACTGCTATACTGCAGATTATGGGGTGCTTTATTGTTAATTGAAATACCTAAGATCTCAAACTTGATTTGTCTATTAGAAATTGAACTTATAATAATAATCTACACAATGTATTACACAATTCCAACAATTTATATTTATTGTTCCATTTGCTCAAATGCAAATAAATAATTACGATATATAAAACGACAGTCAAATAAAAAAGTGTGTGCGTGTAACCTTTACGCGCGATTGAAGTAAAACTTCTGTGGCGTTGACGACATATATCACTGAAATGATTAAATATTAACTTAAATAAATAAATATTATATTATAATTTAATTATATTTATTATTCATGTGCTTTACAAAGATTATTTAAATGTTATATTAATATTATTCATTCGAAACAGGTAATTGAATGTCATCATAATTTCTTACGTACGAAATTATAGGTTTGTGGTAACTATAATGTGAAACATAAATTTTACTCTCTAAATTTGCTACTTTTCTTGAAAATACAGCATCTATCGTTGTACCGAAACGCGTTGTTGAATGAAGTCGAGAAGTATTCATAGATAAATCAAATTTTTCTTCTAAAAAATCAATTAACGGCTGAGATTCCTGAGAGCGAAAAACAACATTAAAATCTCCAGTTAGAATCATCGGTAATTCATGATAATTACTATTTAAAAGTCGAGAACCTTCAATTGTGAAGTGAAGTAATTGCTGATGAATAAATTTTATGATATTTGTCAGGCTAGTATTTGTAGAAATATAAATAACAACGATAATCACAGGTTGGTCATTCGTATTAACACATCGAACCAAGGCGATGTCACCAATTTGTGAAACCTCATCGGAAATTTGTGATAATATAGTTGGTGAAATATTTTGAATTGGTGTTACATTGTTCAGTGTATCTGTAGATGAATGATATACAGCTACTCCACCAGCAGTTGAGTTGGGTCGTTTGTATTGGGTAACGCAATAAAAATTTTCAATAAGAATTTGTTCGTCATTTTTCATCCAAGTTTCGGAAAATAACAGCAATGTGGACCTTTTTAATACTTTATCATTCAGATCAGAAACATGAGCACGTAAACTTTAGCAGTTGAAGGAAAATAGTGTAATGTTACTCTCATTTACAAGGTTATATATAATTCTTCCTGTTGTGTTATTAGGCGAGAATTTGAAAGTCTTTCAAATTCACACTGTAAATCAACTATTCCCCCTGGACGCTTTCTTCCATGATAAAATTTGTTGTCATCGGTGTTTGAAACAATGAACAATCCATTTATATCAGTTACTCGTGATAATGCTACATATAACAGCTGCTGACTGTGACTTTTATTGTATTCATAAACGATTTGATCAAAAGTACCACCTTGAGACTTATGTATTGTAAGCGCACAAGCAGATACTAATGGAAAGTGATTTCTCTTTGCAAATATTGTCTTATTTCTATTCATTGGTACAGATGACGATCTTCATAAAATTGGGACTGCTGTTCTACTAATGTTTAGAGTTTGAATATGATGGGCAGCTTTTTTCCTAATTTTCTCTCCTATCTTACCAGGAAACTCAAGCCATAAGCGTATGATGTTATCACTGTCATCACGTTCAATATACACTAACTTTCCAACACAACCGTTGGCTAAGCCATCAGATACATCAATATTGGTTGTAATAATGTAAAATTTGTTAAGAACTAATATGATTTCATAAGGCGATCCTCCTGTATCAATAACTGACATTTTATGAAATTGTTGGCGTACATATGCTTCTTGTTCAACTGAATGACAACCTATATACATATCTGTTGCTATGGATACTACTTTGTCTTCAGCATGTCTTCAGCAATATTTAAAATAGATTGATTATAATCCGCAACATGTTTATTTTTATTTTTAATTTACTTATTTTAAAAGGAATAAATAAACAAGTATATTTAGAGATTTTCAAAAAATTTTGCAATTTAAAATAATGTTTTTGAAACTGTTGAATTTTTCATTCACTTTGCTATTCACAATTGATCCGTTTGAAAATTTGAAAATAAATAATCCTAATTGATTATGATATTTGCCACTAGCTGGCGTATAAGTCAAGAAGCGTGTAGTATATGACATATACTTACAACCAATCAGAATTATTATTTTTAAATGGCGGAAACTACACAGCGTTACTTCCGTCAGAAAAAAAATCTGAGTTACTCCCTAGTCGCGCCTAAAGAAGTTTTACTTCAATAATAAACAAATACGGAGAAAATGTTATTCAGATAGGCGCTTTTAATTTTATTTAATTAGCTATTAATGGGTGAAATATGTTTGTGGTTTTATTATTTGTATCCAAACATATAATGTTTGGATTCTCGGAAATTGCTTCGGAATGAACGAATTTTTTTTGAGTAAAGTTAGTTTAAAATTTTTAGTTAAAATTTGAACAATAAATTTTCGAATACCTATTGACGATTATTATATTTTGATATATCTAAAACTAACTGTGCACAAAATCTATTATACTGGGAATGTAATTTGAATTAATATGTGATGTAGCGAATAGTTGATGCAGATTTATTCCTCTAAGGGCCGATTTTTCAATGCTTGGATAAAACTTATTCGTCGTATAATGTATAAAACTACCATTTTAAAAACGTATTCTTATTGCCCGTATTTGACAGTTTACGTGACATTTTAATATTATCGTGTAATACTTTATTGGACGGATAAGTTTTATCCAAGCATTGAAAAATCGGCCCTAAAATATTATATTGGAAGACATAATAAATTATGAATATCTTATTTTCAGGAACGTTTTCTATAATTGATCCAAAGTAAACAACAATTAAAATGTCCCAACAAGAGACTATACTGCTACTGAAACTAATCAAACAAAAATTGTAATTTCAACCTACAATCTCAGACCCTGACACTATTTCGAATTAGATCACTGAAACTTACTGTTCTATCTAACAAAGAGAGCTAAAATATTGCATTCAAACTTTGATTAAAAAGCCCATTAAATCGCTTCATCGGTTTAGTAGGTACCTATCTATAATACCAGACACACAAAATATGTTAAACTTATAATACCCTTCATTTTGTGGGTTCAAAATAATGCGGTTAAATTGAAGCCCCATTTCCTTTTGTGTATTGGTTTATACCCGTACAAAATAATATAATATATCGTTCGTTTGGAGGAATATGTTACAATGATGTTATTCAAATACTTATTACAGATACCTACAATGTTGGAAATAGTAAATATGCAAAATTTCAGCCTTCATTGGAGTTTGAATCAGTCAGTACTTTCAGACAATATTCTAGCTTATTTTATTAAACTAGCGGTTCGCCCCGGCCTCGCCCGTAGGACATATTATATTGCTTATAATATTCAAGGATCACGTACAAATGGAACGGAGAAGGAATTTTTGAAAGCGATCTAGTACCTGATATAGGCGCGTTCAAACAAACAAGTTTATTAACAAAATAAGGTTTTTTTTGTTCAGTTCAGTTTCATTAGCATTTCGTACGGTTTAAACTTTAATTTATCCCTGTAGCGGTTGATAAGTAGTCAGCAAACGGTATGTAATTCGTAGTAATATATTCTTGCAACGCAAACGCAATCAGTCTCGGTAAACTCAAACACTCCGGTGTCCGTAAGCGAGTAATCGAGTGTTCAATTGAGCAAGATCTTGATTATCCTGAAAATTGAAATCGTATGCGGCTAAGGATAACGAACTTTTGATGCAAGCTCTTTATGCTATGCATGCTACTAGGTTGATAACCCAACCGAGGTTCAAGAAATCAAGATATATTGTTCAGCAGTTTGTTTGTTAACTTTAAGTACATCTACGAGTACATCAGTAGTAGTAGATATATAGAACGTTCTACGTACTGTTTCTACTTACTTTTTATTAAATATTTATCGATATTAACAACTATCTGCCTCAGCAGACGTTGTTCTGCCCCAATTCGTGGAACCTTCCTTGTACCTTAACACAAACGTTAAAAAAATTAGCTTGATCGTGACGTTCTCTAGTTTTACGCTTGGAAACATTTGACGATTCATTTTTATTATATAGATGAAATGCTTTGTTACACGGGAATTTCTATACATTTACCAACGGCCAGTGCAAAATGCCACCTCGTAGAAGTGAATTTGCTAAATTCAAAATTCTATTTCGGTTCACGATGTTGCATAAAATTTTATATTTTGAATAAGGTCTTGTCTACTTTTATAATATTTAAGGTAGAAAATATCTATAATATCACTTGCGTATTCGTGGCAAATGTGGAATATTTTATTGTTTTGATGGCGTGTGTCGTATGAATAGTAAATTAAATAAAAATAGTAAATTTATTTTTTACACTTCCTGAAAACTTGGAGATGAATATTGTGTATTTGTTGGAGAAGAATGTAATAAATATAAATCTATCATTAACCTTTTCCAGTCCTTTTAAAGTCAAATAGATATTTTTTGTAAATATTAATATTATTCAGTAGTTTTGATTAATTCAATGAAAACGTTAGATCGCAACGGAATGTCAGAACTTAGCCGGTACGTCTATGAACAGTTGTTAATTGAAGTGAAAGTACATATAACTGAAGCGTTCGATCTCACAAATTCACTACCTATATTATATATCTAGTATCTATTTGCAGGTTGCATTGGTTTTGAATAAATTATTTATCATAAATAATAATAAATTACTCTCACAACACACGCAAGGCGCATACGCACACACATACGCGCACACACACATACATTTCAAAACATTAAAAAAGGAAGGTCTTTCAGGTGTTATGCTTGTGTGGTTTTTATTAGTCGTTATCATTATATTATTTAATCTGTATGAATTAAATATTTATAAACAAAATTTTCGATCCTATCCTAGGTAAAATATAATAGTGGAAGAGCTTCTATATTGTCTCACTGTAATAATACTTTAATATCTTTATATTGCATCAGAAAATCGTTGGTACTTATAGTTCGTATAGAGTAAGCCGATAAAATAGAGGTAGAAATTTATTGTAAAATACTTTATAAGTTACAGAAATTATAAGTAGCTCCTCTATTCAGGGTTGGGAAGCCACTGATATTACAAAAATATAGAGGATAGTTATTTCTGGAAATTTCCTTTGATTCTCTATAATTTATACTTTAAATGGACTTAAATTAATTGATAACAAACTAAAAAAAAGAAACAGAGACAAGACGAAAACATATGAGAAGAAATAATAACGCGAAAGAAAAAACTGTCTCAAGCCCTGATTTTAATTGATGACTTATTTGTTAAAACTATAAGTTAAATCGTATTTATTGGTGTATTTAACAATTGTTTACTCGTAGAACAAACGACTTAGAACATTCAGCTCTACACCAAACTCGAATGTGTATTAATTATTTCCCCTAAACTTTAAAATAGAAAGTAACGAAGTAAAAAGAAAACAGCTGATGGATTTCAGTCCATGTAAGTTCGTAGAATGTTGTTCGAGCAAGAATCGAATAAAGCTTTAACACTGTTTCCACACGATCCCGGTAGCAAATAGAATGATCCAACTTTTAACTATTACGTTTCAAACTCCCTGTACATACAATGGGAATGAACGCAAAACATTATCATTTTATTAGTATAGTGACTTTGATTTTGTAGGGTTTTGTACGTGGACATTATGGACATTATGTGTATGTTTATGTATATTTGTATGCTTATATTAATATCTATTTATATATATTTGTTTTTTATTACTTTTGCACTGCGTCTCCTTGTCCACCAGGTTGTCTGGAAGAGATCGCTGTCTGAGCGATAAGACCGCCTGTTGTGCTCTTTTATTAATTAATGTATTGTGTCCTTACTTGTACTCTCTGTGGTGCACAATAAAGTATTTTTTTTGTTTTGTTGTTTGTGTTCGTTGCTGTAAGTATTTGAAACATATTTTATCTCCTTTCATTATTAATTTACTAGAATGTTAGAGACACCGTATACCTATTGCTTGTTAGAATCAATTCAGGTCGTATAGTAAAGGTATAAATTCAACCAGAATAATGAAGAGATTCGATGGAGTTTTTGTACTTAAAACGCGCAAAGTTTGCTGATGACTTTTATATCCAAAATTTAGGATTTCCTTAATTAATTATACAATACGGGAACGCAAATCGACGTATCCAAATTTATGCAAATAAAATGAGCCATCGCGCTTCGTTACACAGCATCGAGCATTTGTAAGGGATTGTAGCAATTTAGGCGATTCCTGATGAATGAATTCTCTTTTTTAATTAAAATATCCAGCATCTCTCAAAATAATATGCCTTTCGCGTTTGAATTTTATTATTTCTCCGTGAACCGTATAGCTATGGCGTTGTTATTTCTGCCGGTTCTTGATATATTCAAACTTCCCCTAAATTATGTCTAGCGATTGGATCAATATGACTGGAAAAACCACGAGTCGACCCAAGACTGCATAAAGACATCGCCCTTGCAATTGGATACACTCGACGATTTAAATAAAATATGAATGCAAACTATGCACAGTAAAGTGGATTATATTCGAAGTTTACTTTTACACTCAACTTGAAAATCCGGAATCTTTGATGCATTTACTGAACTCGATTCTTTGAGAAAATACTTAGGAACGGATTTGGTTTGCAGAGCTGTCGAGGTAGCATTCGATAGCGTTTCAGCAGCCGTGCAACAGAGCTCTCACTGTCATCCGTAAATACAGTCGATTAAGGACCCTTTGTTGTGTGTTCATCCAAACCTACTTACTGTTAATAGCATTTAGCATCCATTTATTTACTCAATCTTTTTTTGTTATGTTAAAAGTAATACAGAAACCCTATTCTTTAATTTTATTAAAGTCTTCTGTAATTTAAAAAAGGTCTATAGTGTCATGCTACGTGTTTTTTGTCTCCACTGAGATTGAACCTAGAATCCCTAGAGTACTTTTAACACGCTGTCTACTAAGCTATCAAGCTAATATTTTAATATTAATTAAAATTTTACAAGAAACTATCGTGCAAAGGAACGTAACAAATTTCAGCTGTTACGTATAGGTACATTTCATTTTACATACCATTCTAAGTTCTCTCTCGAAATTATTTATCAAGACGGCATATACCTTTCGAGAAAGTTTTACGAATTACACAAAGTCAGGTAAAGGCTGTCACTTATGATAATTCAACAATGGAAAGCTGGATTAGACTCGAAGGCCTTTTAAGAAATCTACCGGAATAAAGACATTGCCAACAAATGTTACAGAATGGTGAATCTATTTGCATATTTCAGTAGACCTAAATCTTTTGTAACTTGGCGAAATAACATAATTTATTTTGAATAAGATTATCGCAGTTAATGTATGTGAATGGAATGCAATTTATAATGTTTTAAATACATTACATACATTCTTCCGCTACAACGTGGACAAAAATGTTTTAATAATATTGCTATATAACAGGTAGTGAATATTTGAAACTCTGGGAATTATTAGAAACAAATAAAAAATAGGCGAATGTTGTAGCTGGTTGTAGCATAGAGTTTATAGAGTTACCTATAGTTGTCGTCAAACTGATATTATGGATGTTTAGGAAAATCTTTACCTTGGAAGCCTTTTATATTTCAGCATGCAATCACTACAATTAACCCACCTTCCCACTTATCTATCTATTTACTTGTAATAAAGTATTTGTAATATAGATACTTAAGGTTATTTAATTTATCAATTTTCATTACTTGTAGAAACTTTTACCAAAACGTCACATTGCTTCATCAATTCGGCTTCAAAAGATAAATATCCAATTTCCTCAATCATCTTATACATATTTAATCATGTTTGTGATGCCTTTATCCTTATTATCATTAATTAAGCGTATTAATTATTATCAACACAATCAAGAGATTGACAATCACATATAGACGTATATTGTTTGTCCGTCAATTTCTGACGTGCTTTGTTTTTTAGTAAACAATGTTAATTTTTTGATAAAAAATTATTTAAGAACTAGCAGTCCGCCCCGGCTTCGCCCGTGGTACATGTTTACGTTTTCTCTACATAAGAACCATCCTTGTACTTCAAGGAATATAATTAAAAAAGAATTATCGAAATCGGTTCAGCCGTTCTCGAGTTATGCGCTTAATACCAACACATTTTCCGATTCATTTTTATATATAAGAAGACTAGCGGTCCGCCCCGGCTTCGCCCGTGGTACATGTTTACGTTTTCTCTACATAAGAACCATCCTCGTACTTCAAGGAATATAATAAAAAAAGAATTATCGAAATCGGTTCAGCCGTTCTCGAGTTGTGCGCTTACCAACACATTTTGCGATTCATTTTTATATATAAGAAGACTAGCGGTCCGCCCCGGCTTCGCCCGTGGTACATGTTTACGTTTTCTCTCCATAAGAACCATCCTCGTACTTCAAGGAATATAATAAAAAAAGAATTATCGAAATCGGTTCAGCCGTTCTCGAGTTGTGCGCTTACCAACACATTTTGCGATTCATTTTTATATTATAGATTATATTATATTATTATATTATAGATTACCAGCATAAGTGAATTGTAAAGGAGAGACAAAATTCAGATTACATTCTGTTTAAAAAAAAGTGTGGTAGATACAATAGAATAAAAATAAAAATATAACTACGGAATTTTCCTCAAAACGTAGATATGATGCATAACTGCTTCCTATTCAACGTTGTCATCACTATTTAAACCCTCTCTCATAAATAGTTGCGAAATGAAAAGAACGTTGTAATGAGAGCGATCGCATTATTGAGTCAAATAATTTAAAATTCTCCAACAAGAGCTTTATCTTATATATAAAATTCTCGTGTCACAATGTTAGTCTGCATACTCCTCCGAAACGGGTGGACCGATTCTCATGAAATTTTCTGTGCATATCGGGTAAGTCTGAGAATCGGCCAACATCTATTTTTCATATGTACCACGGGCGAAGCCGGGGCGGACCGCTAGTATAATTATATATATCTCCGCGGTTGGATTCCTTTCTACTGCATGCGTTTTAACAATTCACTTTATGATTCCCGTTCTATATTATATTGGTACAATACAGTGGGAGCGTTAATAATAAGTCGACATATACTTAATCAACTGAAACAAACAAACAAACTTAAATCCTTTTGATGAGAGTATTTTTAAATTTTCATAATATTCAGGCATTGTATTGAGATTCAGAAAAAATTACTACTTACCAACATCAATATTATTGTTTTAATATAGGAGATCCTTAATTTCAAGGGTCGAAAAGGGTTACCGTTATAAAAGCGGAGATTTTGTTACCAGAAAGTTGTACTACAATTATTATTTACGGCAAATATTCAGAACATAATACTAAAGTTCGTAAATCGGATCATATTTGCATTTTAATTGAGGCAGTAAATCGGCCGAGTGTAAACAAACTACACATGAATGTTTTCATTATTACGTGGAGAAAGACAGAATCAAAAACAATAATTGAGGAGTGCTGGAACAAAACATCTTATTTCTTGGAGTTTGCGACTAAATGGCTTATTTCTTTAAATCATATGAAAATAACTCATAATTTAGAGTATTAAAAACAATGTATACACTGTGAAATGATCTATTAACCTACTTAGATTATGTACATAAAAGTTTGTTACTAAAAATTTTCATGTATGAGAAGATTTCGTATTTTTCTTGTTTCTGAAAAAAATGATCATATAGAAATAAGCCATTTTGAAAAGTCACTCCTCAATTAATGCTACATTTATATTAAGTTTCGTGTACTATTTAAATAATATTAAGATGATAGTTTGTATAAAAATAGTATGGACATAATTACTACAAGGACTTTAAATTAAACATTATCGTCAGTTTGAAATTTAATAATTATTGAAAAAAGGTAGGTATATAAATACTTATTTTTAACCCATTGACCACCGAGCGCCCCGATCGGGGCGCGACACAATAGATTATTATCTATTGTGTCTGTGATTCCGGGGACTGATGGATAAGCATTTGGCTTGCTTGTTTGATTACGTATCGAATAGAAAAACTTGCTTCTAGCATATTATTTGTTTGATAATGTTTTTATGAATAGTGTTATTTGTGTATTCAATTTATTTTTAAATGCTATCAAATATCACTGCGCGTAATATACTATCATCACAGACTAGCTGCGCTCCGCGGTTTCACCCACGTGACTTCGCTCCTGTTGGTCTTGGTGTGATGATATTATATAACCTATAGCGTGCTATAGCGTTCCTCGGTGAATGGGCTATCTAACACCGAAAGCATTTTTCAAATCAGACCAGTATTTCCTGAGATAGGCGCGTTCAAACAAACAAACAAACAAACTCTTCAGCTTTATAATATTAATAATATTATAGTATAGATAATTTAATACTATAAATACTATTATTGTTGAATCAAAAAAGTAAGCAGCGTGAAAATAACAGATACCTAGGTATAGACTATAGAGCGTAATAAACCGTTTAACTAAATCCCACCAAATCCGAGCAAAGAATTGAACTCAATAAGGTAATAAGGCAATTTCTTTGAAAATCCCAAAACGTAATAATGTTCCCAAAACGATTTCTAAATTTACACATATTCTGTTCCCGATCGCAACGACGTGTATGATCGGAATACTTATCGGGATCGATACCATCTATTTTTATAGATGTCATAGGACACTAATTGTGATATACCTTCAGAAGAATATATTTGTTATTACTACCTTCAATATATTTCAGTTTGCTAGCACTGGGCTTACTTTTATTTTTAACCGACTTAAAAAAAAAGGAGGAGGTTATCAATTCGGCCGGTATGTTTTTTTTTTTTTT
>CAJQZN010034457.1:0-11477 GCA_907164685.1 Colias eurytheme | reverse complement strand
ACAGTAGTACCCACCTCAACGCTTCGCTTATGAGGCGTGCAAAAAGCAACATCAACATCAAATTTTGAAAAAATACTTTCAATTTAGTATAAGCATAAGTTAGCATTATTTTGAATATGCAAATTTGAGTTCAATCAAATTCATAAAAATTCATGAAAATGTTTACATAGTTTTTAAACTTTTACTGTCCTCCTTGATGAGAATACTAGGCATAGAATCAATGAACCAACAAACAAAACAACCGAATACGTCATCACAGTATTTGTTTATGTGTAATTTGAAAGGTATAGATTAGATTAAAGATATTTAAATTATTATTTATTAAAGATAGATTAAAGACAAAACTTAAAAATTTATTTATATTGGACTTCTTCTAGAAGCACTTTTGAATCGTCATAACATACTTTTACCATGTACCACCGATTCAGCAAGCGTATCTATGGAGAAGAATCGGTATAGAGATAAGATTAAAATTTAGTTACATGTATATCTATATAAATAACCAAAAACCATAATATATTATGTACGAATTAAAGAAATCCGAACTACATTTACAAGAGCAATTTGTATGAATGTCTTTACGTCTCAAATAAAGGATTTGCGAGACACGACGGTGGGCGAGCGTCTTGTTATCGCTTGTTTATTTGTTTGTCTGTCAATTAGTCTGTAACGTTTCACGGATTTATTAGATGTTTAGTTTATTGTTCGGGATAGGTAAAAACTGTGAAGCTGTGAAGCTCGTAAGTTAGTAATCAACGAATTTTGAAAACAATGTATGGAGTAAGACACAAATTTATATCAAAGATAACAATAGAGTTAATAATAATCATGATATACCAGAAATAGATGGATAAATAAGAAGATAACAATACTTTTGGAAATATATCTAAAAAATTCACTCATATTAATTCTTTTAGATTCCCTTTACTATTAGACTACAGGTACGGCCGCGGCATCTGTGTCATACTCGTGGTCATACTATTTCTATACTGCTTTTAATCCATTATTCCGCAACGCCGCGGCCGTACAAAAATCATGGAGACAAGAGGAAATAATCTCTACCTGAACTTTCGAATTCTCATCTGCACTCAGATCAGCTTACAAGTGACGTCATAGTGCTGAATCTTATTATTTTATGCTCTTATATCGTTCTAGATAGGTCACCTGGTGGGTCAAATGACCCATAATTTTTTCAACACGGGCCTGTAGTCTTTATATTATGAATCATTTAATCCAATCAACCTGTAATTCATAATCAATCTACATTCAAATTATAAAATAACAAACGCCAGACGGTTTGATTAGTCTGTCACAAATAAAATTAAATTAACACTATCAATAGTGTAGCGAGATACAATATGGTGACAAGTTTTAGAGAATGTTGGTCGATTTAAATGTAAATCGCAAATATAACTGGGTTAAGGTTGTATTTTGTCACGAATATAGACTTATGCGATTTGTGTCTTCTAAAACTAAATATTCATTAATTGCTTTTATCGCATTTTATTGGATATTTTATAAAAAATCAGAACAATAAATAACAATTATTGCATAGCTTAAGTGGTCTGAGTAGTTTGTTTTACGATGTTGTGATGTTTCCTGATTTCAAATTGAAATATATTAATGTAATTGGATGAAATAAGATTATTTTAATTCAGCTAACGCATTTTTTAAACCAAATACATGGTGATAAACGTTGAAAAAGTCGAAATTCTAGACTATGTAGCGGGCAAAAATGTTTGGGATTTTTTTGTAAATGAATTATTGTGAATTGATGTGATGAGCGAATTATTGTTTTAATTTAGAAACTGTATTTGAAAGTTTCATTTCCCCAATTAATTTTCCTAAGATTTAGGACAATAATCCATAACATACTAGGGACAACTCTAAAAAAGTATGTAGGTACTCTAATTATAAATAAATAAAAGTTCATTTATTTGCCTACAAGGAACTCTAGTCTCTTACTCTCTACAAATTCTCATTTCTCCTAATATAATGCAGTATGTATGAAACATAATATATTATTATAACTTTATATTATGCCGTTTGTGTTCGCATCCCCAAAGTATTGTAAGCAGTAAAATGTTGAACTTTATTATATTTAACCTTGTTCGTTTATGATAGTATTGCGATTATGTGTGTATGATTTTATATCTCAACTTTTTGTCAAGGAACAGAGTTAAATTAAGATATTTTTTATAAGGTCTTTCCCTGTAAGGGCATCGATTTTTCTGGCTCCAGGTTTTTTACGTTTTATCGGGATAATAAACCATAAGAAATTAAATAATAATAAGTGTTATCGTTACAGTTCAGATATTTCGATATCACTACATAGTATAAAACAAAGTCGCTTTCCCTGTCCCTATGTCCCTATGTCCCTTTGTACGCTTAAATCTTTGAAACTACGCAACGGATTTTGATGCGGTTTTTTTTAATAGATAGAGTGATTCAAGAGGAAGGTTTATATGTATAATAACATCCATTAAATAGTGGAGAAGTACTGTTATTTTTGAGGTTTCTAATGTGATGTCGTAAATAGTTACATTTTTTCCGCTTACATTGCAAACGCATGCTGAACCCTACGAGTTTTATCAAAATATTGTACTAAGTATTATACACACTGAAAAGTTCTACAGAAAAGTCCGCGATGGTATATGTCTATCTCTTATGGATAACCCACAATAACTTTTTTTTGTCATTTCTTTTTACGACAAATAATGGCAAATTTTCGATGCGATTTTAACTAATACAGCATTAATCCTTAACCAATTTAATACCTTGAATACATTGTTCATTTAATATAGATCTATATGGCACTTTACACCGTATGATTTAAGTGAATATTTTCGAAGATATTACAGATTTAAAAAAAATTGCGGGACGTAGCGTTTGCAGCGGTACCGGCCGGCCGCCCGGCTATCTATTTTATACCCGTGCGAAGCCCGAGCGGGCCCCTATGTTTTTACATAATATATACAACGTTCACAGTTTTTCTGTAGTGTATTTTAGTATTAGCATTGCACCCGTGCGAAGCCGGGGCGGGTCGCTAGTCTTCTTAATAAGTTAACTATATACTTAACCAGCTTACCGCCCGCGGCTTCGCCCGCTTTGTCTAAAACCTAATAAATTATATACTAAAACCTTCCTCTTGAATCACTCTATCTATTAGAAAAAACCGCATCAAATTCCGTTGCGTAGTTTTAAAGATTTAAGCACACAAAAGGACATAGGGACAGAGAAAGCGACTTTGTTTTATACTATGTAGTGATGATTTAGAGACTTTAAAAATGTGTCTACGTGATTGAAGCTACAGTCCCTTTAAAATACCGAAAAGATTTAATGATAAAATCACGATTTAAAAATGAATAGTTTAAATTTATAAGCATGTCCAAACATAAGACTACAAATTTTCAATTGAAATTACTCTCTTTAAAAATAAATTCATTTTATTTAACAAGCGTAATCCATACGCCTCAAGGAAAATAAACTAAATCACAAAGCCAACGTTGCATGCCAAAAAAATTACCTACAATCAATATAACTGGGGTTTACTTTAAACTGCTTCTAAATCTTCACCCCAGTTTAATTCTTAGGGGATGTAAAAAATACAGTTTCAAGGACAGTTAGTTTACCTCCCGCCCTTGAGGCACTTACTGGTAAAAAATTAGGTAATTTGGTGAACAATCTCATAAAAATGTTGTAATGTCCTATTAAGTTCGTGTTTTCTAAGTATTTGAAATTATGTTAAATTGTAATTTTTCTGTGATTTTTGTTTGTCAGATGTATTGAAGTAACTGATTATAGAGTCTTCTATACTTACCCAGAAATCTTTTAAAAGTGATTAAAATAATTTACAAAAAAATTGTATTTCAAACTAGTTAATATTTAATTGAATGCAGTAGAAAAATGTCACAGCTGAAATAAAATTTATAGACTAAAAAATTAATTTTAAACAATTCGGCGTCGAAATTTATCTAACCCCAATAAACGGTGAAATTCTTTCCAAATTAGAGTCGTTTAAATGTATTAACTTAAATCTTTTACAGCCAAAGGAAAAACTTCCACCATCGATCATAACTTACAAATAAATAAATCAGTAATGTTAATCTTGGTGAGGCTCGAAATTTTATTTACAACCTCAGAAATGTGGATATAAAATCTACTGAACACTCCACCGCGCATTTGTTTTATTAAAACATTTGATTCCATGTTATTCTATACCTTAGTAACTTTGGAATAGAGTTGAGATTGGTCTGTAATGAAATGTCGTAAAGTATGAACCTTCCATCCGATGATACACGATAAATCACAAAGCAAAGATATGGGAGCTAGCTGTAGGCTGACGTTAATAGCGAAAATCTTTTGATTTCGTCATCTTGTTCCCACAATAATTTGTTACTTTCCTTCATTAGTTGATTGAAAAACGTGTTTTATTAATCTATAAGTTTAACCTTGGTGCTATAGCTCGAGGGTATTAAGATTTAGTATGGAGTACAATATTGTAAGAGAATCTGTATCTTTAAGAAAAGAGGTAAGCAGAAACTATATTTTTAAAGTGAAACTTCTTAAGGCGCTTTGAGAGTAACATTCCATGGTCGCGTCATGGAAATACCGTCACGTCATGAAGTATAAGCCGACGATTTTAGTATCTTTGAATCTTGCCAAAGAAGTTTCACTTCTTACACGTGTGCTTAGCACACGCACTCTTTTTATTGTAATTAATTGATGTTTCGTTCTGGAATACATTTCTCTAGAAACATATAATAGTGATGGAAGAAATATTTAACACACATGAATTAAAGAAGATAAATATCATTAATACTTTATTATTATTAACAACTAGCTTCCGCCCGCGGCTTCGCCCGCGTGGCGTTCTTTCGCAATAAAAGGTAGCCTATGTTCTTTCTCAGGGTCTAAAGATTGTCTGTGCCAAATTTCATCCAAATCGGTTTAGAGGTTTAAGTGAGAAAGCGTAACAGTAAGACAGACAGACAGAGTTACTTTCGCATTTATAATATTATCTACTAGTAGGGATGTATAATATTGTACAAATTGTTTTCCCGTAGCATGTAACTGCCAGATATCCCGTATTGGTTTAAAAGATTTATAGAAGCAATAATTTGTTTCTACGAACTTAAATACATCTCTGATATATTGGTTAGGTGTTGAATTTGCATAACAGCTTTAATTATTTTGAACGTTAAAAATAGACAGTTTATGGCGACAAGAGAACATAATGTTAGGTGTAATAATTCGTTATGTTTGTCAAATAAATCAAATTTAAAAGATATTGGTGAATATAATGGCTTAGTTTATATTTATTTATTTGCTAATATGGGTCTGTCCACATTAGTTTAAATGATAAATATTGATAGTAACATAAATGTTTGCAACAGCTGTTTTACTTTGAATATTCTAAAACGCACTGCGAAATAAATTATGTAACGATTTAAATTTGATATAGGTACGTCTTCGTTACCTCTATAAAAGGCAAATCATACAATATTTAATCATAATCATTCAAACATATAATATGTAAAGCCGGCTGCAAGTTTAGTCCCTAATAGAAAACAACACCATCAATATCCACCAGAACTTCTTCAATTAAAAACGTTCAAGTTTTATTGCCCTGTACATTACAGGGAAACGTGTGCATATTGAGTCTTACTTCTAAGTACAATTTTTAGTTTGTATCTGGGGAGTCTCCAAATTGCCGTAACAGTAGGGTTCGCTTGAGGGAGACTTTTTTATTTTAGAGTAATTTCCCATTACATTTTACGTGAGCCTCGATACTGTGGGGTGGAGTTTTTGTTACAAGCTAACGTTTTGTTTTCTGTCTGTTTTCATTTCAGTTCAATTTTTTGTACTAATTCTATTTGCGGGTGCAGAGATTTGCGTTTATGCTTTGGATTTTCAATTGCTATTATTTTGAAAACAAAGTTATCTACATCATAAGTAATTAAAAGGTATTATCTGTCTGGCGATCGCAGACACCAGTCCTCTTGGTTTATGTTTACTTGTACTTACTTTTATTAATGTAGTTATAAGTTTTTTTTTTGAGGAAATAAACTATTTATTTATCTACATTATAAATAATATGATTTAGGGCCGATTTTTCAATGCTTGGATAAAAATTATTCGTCGAATAATGTATAAAACTACCATTTTTAAAAACGTATTCTAATTGCCCGTATTTGACAGTTTAAGTGACATTTTAATATTATCGTGTAATACTTTATTGGACGGATAAGTTTTATCCAAGTATTGAAAAATCGGCCCTTACAAGTATTCAAGTCTAGACATAAATAATGCTCTTTAGTGACTTGTAAACGTACCTAATCACTTAAAACGTTCCAAAAGCATCGAACGTCGATTCTGAGACGTTTAATATAAAATGACGTCACGTAAGACGGAAGTATTAAAGTCGTACGAGCGCCCCACGACTTTAAATACATCCGATAAAAAACTAAACTTACCCCTGAGCCCACCCCACGCAAATAGAAACGTCCATAAAGGAAAATTTATCCGCAAATTAATTTGTACAGAGAAATAAAATTAAAGGAATCCGCTTCCGTGTCGAATTCGAACACTTTAATTTTTGCATCGAAGATGTTTGCTAAATTGAAGAAGTAATGTTATTGCGTGTTTTGGTTAAAGATGAGATTGTATTTAAGCGTAATAATTTGTAGAAAAATGGTGACAATAGTTATGTTGTTTCAATGCGGTTTATTAATCACTTTAAAGTGAAGGTTAACCGCAGTCTGTAGCGTCATCAATAAAAACTCAAAAACGTGTTGGGGTCAAAGATGAAACTTGCGTGAATATACTAATTAATTGTTTGTTTATTTGACACGGCTTAACAATAAATAGGTATGTAGCATGATGCAATACCTTTTACACATTGAATGATATTAAATGAAATTAAGAAACAGGGTCTTAAATCACAATATTACATATCAGATCTAGAATAATTGTATCAATAAATGTAAACAATGTAACATCTACTTCCTTTATTTTATTTACTTCGACCGATACTTTAGATGAAAGCGAAAAGCTCTCTCGGAGTTTATATATCATAACAAAACGCACACGAAGTTTGTCAATCTTTTTATATAGCCCCCAACGTTTAGCTAATCCTGCAAAAAAACACAATAAGCCGTAACAACGTCATAAGAGCACTAGCAAAATTATATTGAAGTCATTTCAACCCCACGGCGATCTCAGTAAAGCGTTTGATAAAGTGGATCACAAAACGAGCACTGCAATGTAACATAAATAAAAACGGGCCCGTGAGTGTTCCTTGCGGTATGCTGAAATATTAAGCTGTTTATATACGAAACAATGTTACTCAAAGGTGTAGTAACCCTTATTGATTTACATATCTAATATCCCAATAGCTATTAGAAAACGTCACTAATAATATATAATAGTGTCAAGGTTTCATTTAATGGTTAAATTTGATTTTATCTTTAAAAAAAAATAAACATAGAGATGTTATCCAAATCTAGTCTATCAGCGTGTTAATGTAAATTTTTATCAATTTATGTGGCCATTAAACAAAACGATAATAAATTACCAAACTTCACTATAAATTATGATTAAATCACAAACTCAATATGTGGAAAATTGTAAAAGTATAAACAGCTTTATCCAAAAGGAACAAATGTATTAAAACGAAAAAAAGAAACATTTATTTTCACAAACACACACACAACAACATATAATAAAAAAAACAAGCGTGTGTGCTGACAAACATTGCAAACTTCTTTGGCACGATACAAAGATACCAAATTCGTCACCTTACTCCATGACGTGACGGTATCGCCATGACGTGACTTGACATTTTGCTCTCAATCCGTCTAAAGAAGTTTTACTTCAACATATTTTAGAAGAAAAAGATGTAACATGACGTGCGTCCTAAATAAAAAAAAACGTCGCGATCCAACCGCTCGCAGCTACCACGACTACTTCAGAAGTGGTTTCATGAGCTAACCGTGCGAAACGCCTCCTCAGTTGTTATGAAACGTGAATTATGAAAATAATAAAAAATAAAACTGCAGGGGTCTAACACGCGGCACGCGGCGGCACGTGCGGTACCGACGCGCCAACCAAAATATTGAAAATTTTAACCGCAAAATTGTGCTTCAAATTCTTTGTGGAGCGCTCCTTTTAATATGACACGTGACGATCTTAATTTCGTCTATTATTTCGAGGTGTTGCCTTTACATCGGGTGATGGATAAATGAATTGAAAGGGCATTGATTGTGAATGCTGTAATTTATCTGGCTGTGGGTAAAATATATTGTTGTGATAGCAAGAGAGACGCGATGGATTCGCTCTTCTATCTTAAAGAGGTATGTACGAATTCAATACTCTACACAGCTTTTCTTGGCAAATAACCCTACAACAATGTAATAGGTTGTTTTACTGACCTATTTTAAATTAGACAGACATAAAGAACAAATAATAACGAATAGAACATTCCATTTTAGCACAAATATTTAATTCTTCAGACAAAGATATCTTGTTTTATTTATTGCATTTCGCAGATGAATCACAATCCAAAGTTATATTTGCATCACCATTGTTTTTAAATAATCTGACAACAAAATATTTTTCATTAAGTGATCAGTCTTTGTTCCGTCGCGGGTCTATTTAATATTCGATTTCGCTTAATAAGGATTATCTCCGTTCTATTCATCCAATATTTATTTGCCGCCGACGCCATTGTATTAAACCAAAATTTTACAGATGTTCGACGCGATGATGATTAACTTTATCGCAAAATACATTGCGGGCCCCAACAGCATTATTATTGGGAGCGAACAAAATGTTCCTATAAAAGTAGCAATGTATTAAACCGTATGCGATTCTGCATGCTGTTGCATGTGTGACAAAAACGCTACTACTAGAAAAATTTAATACTGTTAGCGCGTACCAGCGTCGGATTATAGAGGGTGTAGTTTTTTAAATAGGGTTAGGCGCATTTTTTCGTTCGAGGGGGTCATGATAAATGACACATGCGAATTTCGAAATACCCAATTTCGGATTTAAGTCACCCCAAAGTGGCCGAAGGTGGACAATAAGGGGTAAGCTAGCGATCTTTCGCGTAATTTACACCGGCTCAAAGGGTGCTGTTTACTGTATATATTGGAATGGTTATGGGGCTTAATAATGCATTTTTCTATCGTTTTCCGACAGGACAATATCGTGAATTGATGGTGGCCATAATTTGATATTTATAAATAATTTATAAGTATTTATTGTATGTGACGCATTTGGTGACCAGAAGATTGTATTTCTAATGGTAAAAGTTCCAATAAAACTTCAATTTTGTATTGCAGTTAATACACCAAAAATTTATGTTCCTCCACTATTCTTAACGGCTCTGGAAATTTGCAAATTTTTTTACTGAGTAAATTATATTTTCCAATATTTTATCACCATAATGTTATGAATTCGTTCAACAAAACACAATACCTACAGGTATTTTTTAAACATAATTTCATTACATTATTAATAATACAACATTAAAAAACCATTTGAAACTATTATACCGCGGCTAGAATAAATGACGGTTCACGGAAACTGCGCGACCCTTTGATAGTTGTTTTAGCTTGTTGGATAGCTTTTTGATTTGCTTTTCACTTGCAATATTACTTTATAGCGATAAAGTTGGAGTTTAATCTATTTAAAAGTTCATTATGGTGAACAATCGTTTTAATTATACAATACTGCGCTGAGTAAAGTAAAATTCCTTGTTATAATATAATTTATATAGTCATAGGATAATATGAGAAAGATAATTTCGCATGTATGGATGGTCGTTTTCTAAGGAAGAGACAATCCAGACTGAGGTTTTAATTGAAACTTTAGGTAGTCAAATCTACCTATTTTTAGAAATGCGTGATCCAAATACTTAAAAAAAATTTTAAAAGCTTGTCATATAGGTAATACGATAGTAAAATATAGATAGAGCTCTTACAGTCTCTACAAAATATAATGTAGCATCCGAATTCGAAAATCCGGTCGCGTATTGCTCTTTCATTTCCAATGTTTTTAATATCTATTCGGAACTATTACATGTAAACAACATTTACCGCAGGAGTTATGGTTGTTTTTCAATTCCTATCAGAAATTATGGTTGTTTTGCTATCTTAATTGAATTAGGCATACCAAGTTACTAACAAGCTTTGTAATCATTGTAATTTACGTGTTTTTAGTTTTTACCAATTGTTTATAGAAACACAACAAAAGTACAGGTCAGTGTACAGTCAGTCACCCTTGTAGATGTAAAAAATAGTGAGGAATTCTTGAGGAACCCTTTGGGCCGTTAATAAATGTCACGGACAGACATGTTGAGGGCGTATGTATTGTTCGTTTGTTAGGAAAAACATGGTGTGGAGTTTTTTGGTATTTTTAATTGGTGGTACAAAATGACTGGTAGAGGTTATTCTTGTTTGGAATCGTGTTTTCGAATATCAAGAACTTATTAATGTTTGTTTTTATAATATTTGGGTGGTGGCTTTATTTAATGCACTCTATTTCAACAACGGATTTTGTTTAAACGTTTTTAAGAGTACCCATACCTTTCCAACCTTCGCGTGCTACGTGCCAATAATAATTGGCAAGAGACCGCTCAGGACCGGGGAAGATGGAGAGTTCTCGTCTCAGAGGCCAAGACCCACTTTGGGGTTTCAGCGCCAGAGGAGTAGTATACCATTCCAAGATCGGTGTACATTATTACTTTTTCAAAGGTGTAAGTATTGTTGCATTACTAAATAAATAGAAGCTAGATTACCAGACTTCGTCTCACAAAATTAAAATAAATAAGTGTAGATAGTTAAATTTTACAGAGATAGATAGATTTTATTTTACAAATAGCTGTAAGGAATCTATCTATGTAAAAATAAAATAAAATAGATTTTAAACAACGATACTAAATAATAAACACCTGCATACAATTTCACGTACAGGCTACAGCAACAGTAAATTGCTTGTCACATAAAATTCCCAATTCTTGTACTTACGCAAAAACTCATTTAATTTCGACGTTATTAATATTTTGCGCACGACAAGACCTGGCTACCGAATCGTTTTTATATCCAAATGCACCTTTAGGTTTTTTATCGTAAGACAACAAATTATTGGTAAAAAAGTTTTGGAATTGTTCGCGATGCCAATAAATTTTTATACGCATTAAGCGGCTTTTTGTTTAAAGTTACATGTTTATTATGAGGGTACTTTTATTTATTACACATAAGTTATTGATAGTTAATAGCACCCTGAGTATAAAGAGGACGATACACTCGTAAGGCTACGTATTACAAATATAGGCTTTGCATTCGATACCTCTAGTGACTAGTCTATCCTCCTAAGGACCAATGGCCTCATATAAGTACATAAACACCATCACCATTACAACCCAACGCACCAAAAAGTTTTAACTAAATTACCAACCACCGTCCTCATCCGAT
>CAJQZN010034456.1:0-41086 GCA_907164685.1 Colias eurytheme | reverse complement strand
AGACAATCAGACTATCAAAAAAGATTGATAGATAATTGCGAGATATACCTAATTAAAAATATAACTAAATAATTTTGAGATCTACCTAGATAAGATGTTATTGATTAAATAACTAAATCTTTTTTTCATACTCATCTCCCAGTTACGGCTAGCAGTATACTATGAGAGCGAGTGTCCCGACAGCAAAAGTTTCATACTAGGGCAGCTCCAACCAGCCATACACTTGCTACATAGTTATGTGAAGTTGCGCCTAATACCTTTCGGAAAGTCGAGGGTAAGTCAGAATACATTGAAGTCAAAGAAAAGTCTCTTTATCTTTCGAGAAATGAATGACCGCCTCCTAGTAAATGAATAGAATAAGATCATCTCATCAGTTAGTAGTTAAGGAAACCTTATGGCAGTCAATGAAGCTAGTTTTCTTAGAAAACTTTATGTAAAGCGGATTAAATAACTGCATGCTGAGGTGTGATTTATAATCTATTGATTATTAAGTATTATTAAGATATTATTAATTACTATGCGTTTCTTTACTTAACTACTTGATAATATAATTTTCATGTTCATTGTAGAGGTCACAACTAATTAAATTATTATAAAGGCCGTCCAATAAGTTAAACTTTATTTTTGTTCCTTATACATAGTTGTAAGTATTCCTGAATGTACTTAACTAAATTAATAAAAAATTATAGTAAACTAGCGGTCCACCCCGGCTTCGCCCGTGGTACATAATATTTACGTTTTCTCTACATAAGAACCATCCTCGTACTTCAAGGAATATAATAAAAAAAGAATTATCGAAATCGGTTCAGCCGTTCTCGGTTTATGCGCTTACCAACACATTTTGCGATTCATTATTATATAGAAGAAGAAGAAGAAGAAGATTAACAAAAAGTATTTTTATGTATTAACCTAGGTATCAATATTTTTCAGAGTATCGACTATGGCAATGACGGATTCGAGTGTCAGCATGGTTCAGGGGAATGTCTGGGCAACATGGTCCAAGACTGTGCTTTGAATATGATGAAGAAACAGAGTGACAAATTGAAAGTCGCGTATGTCGCCTGTGAAATGCAAACTAGAGCTGGGGCGCAGGGAGATCTGACCGTAAGTTTGAAAATTTTTTTGACCTGCTCGAAATTTGCTATAAACTATCAGACTAAGCTAAAGGAATGTTGTTAAAAATAGTTATACCTACGTGGAGAAAAAATAAAATTTTATATATCTTCTATAATATATTCAGAACGAACCTTAACTTACTAGCTATAATATTCCTCTCTCCTTAAAATGTTTCAGTGCGTCCAAAAAGCAGGACTTCCAGCAAATAGAGTGGAACATTGCGTCGTGGGTAACGAGGGAACAAACCTACAGCTGCAAAGCGAATACTATACTAGTTTGATCGCCCCGACCTTCGTGCCGACCGTCATTGTTAATGGAGTAAGTTATTTAATAATGTCATAATGCACGTATCCAATCAATACACAAACACTCGATATTCTATAGATACGTTGTTTTTTCACATTTGTGTGTGATTTTGTAGTCAAATTTTATTATTATTTTAGTTTGTTTTATCCAGTAAGTATATAATATAATGCTATAATAGAATGATTAGTTTATAATATGTTTAAGATCTTTCGTGATAGATTCTTAAGATGGATGACCATCCACCCTAGTACCTAACGCAAAATATTCTACTATATCTACACCTTAGATCTTAATGACATGGATTCTAGAGATATTTCATAGGAGCAATGATGAAATGTAACTCATATTTGTAATTTGTTTTCAGGAATTCGATCAAAACATTCAGGACAATGCTCAAGTGGACCTCATCGGGACTCTCTGCTCAATACTCAAGGAGGCGCCGCCGTGCGCTGAACATTACAACAATATGGCTTTGACTTACGTTTTGGTTAACCAACGATGAATAAATATTGAAAGAAATTTTTGTTTTTATTATTTTTATACGAAATGGTACCTTATATGTAAATCCTTAACATTTGCAATTAAAAACATAGACACGGAATACAAAAAAACGCTCGCAGCTTTACTTTTAAGCACGACAGTTCTAGGGAATTTTCGTAACCAAAGATGCCTATACATTTTTCAAAGATCAGGTTCTATAATGGTATCTATGCCAAAATTAAAATTGAATCAGTCTTTATGTTGAACATGAATATGCTTTAGATTTCTAGGAACATACAACGTGCAACAAAAACAAGTTATGAATAATTTATCACTTTTTATTATGGCCCTTAAATATTGCTTAACATATTATGCACTTATAACTACCTACTTTACGTTATTGTTAGAACATGAAGGTGCATCTAAATGGGATATTTATTTTGAAATACACACTTTATAAGAGTTTGTACGTGTCTCCAAAAAAATAGATTTTAATCCATAGACTGATTGAAAATTAACAGATTTTTTACGACATAATATACTTACTACTTAAAAACAATGAAATATTTCCCATTTATAAGCACCTACGTATTTTAAGAAGGTGAATTATCTATGATCCATTTATAGTAATGTGCAATGTTTGTGTAAACGCTCGGGACGCCTTCGCTGCCACAGTTTTCTGAACCAAATGAGACTATCCCAATCTGAAAATATAATTGTACAAATAACAATAAATGAAAGAGGTAAATAATATAATATGATATACATGACAAAACATATTTTAATTCATAATTGCAATTGTATTGTAGGTAGAGCTAAAATACCTTACTAAAGAAACAGTTGACAGTTGATACTTCTAACAGCTTTTGACGACCTACCGCTCTGCTTGGAACGATTGACGCAAAATCGACAACTTTTTTAATTTTCAAAAATATAATTACGACTCACTTGTACAAAATGTCCATCTCGCTTCAATATCAACGGTGCTCCTCCAAATCCCGAACACGCATCTCTTCCCTCTTCCCCTCCCACACATAGTTGCCTCTCGTATATCGGCACAGAGTCTTCTTTAACACTTCAAACAGCTATAACCTTATAGCTATAGACTTACCTCTTTGCTTGGAACAATTCGCGCCAAAATCACTAACTATTTTTTTTTAATTTCAAAAATAGAATTGCGACTCACTTGTACAAAATGTCCATCCCGTTTCAATATCAGCGGTGCCCCACCAAATCCCGAACACGCGTCCCTTCCCTCTTCCCCGCCCGCGCAAAGTTGCCCTTCGTGTATCGGTACAGAGTCGCCAAAGATACGCTCACATGTTTCTAGAGGTACTAGCGGCACTTCTAGTAGTTGTTGACGGCTTACCTGTGCAGTTTTGGTTGGAATTATAGGAGTTTTGACAGAAATATAGAGAAATTTAGTAGCAAAAACTAGAATATATTATGAGTTAAGGTATATTTTCGATATAACCCGTAAGGGTTAAATTTTATCTTATGCGAGATAACCTCTAGGGAAATCTCCGCCTTAACATACATTCAAGAAGGAATGGACGTCAATGCATTTTCATATTTAAAACCCTATGTGAACTTAGTTGAAACGGTAAGTTACATCTAAATTCTTTGACAAACAATGAGCCTAGTTGCTAGTAAGATCACTGGGCATCAGGATCCCAGGGTAAAGGTTATCTAGGAATGGCTAACCTATAACACTATAGCCATAATTTAACTAATTAACTCACCGAGCTGGTCTGTCCAGATAATTTCCCCCATCCGACAAGCATGGCCCGTTCGTTGATCACAATTTCCGGCTTATCGTTCAGACAGATCGGCGCGGCTGTCACTGGAACAATTACAGATTTGTGATATGCATTGACCTGGTGAAGGTCGTTTATACCTAAATTTGTAAAAAAAATATACATAGGATATTGGCAAAAAATATTGGGTTCCCAAAATTACAACAGGTATATTCTATACCTACAATCTACATATTACAATTAAGCATGATTCATCATACACCGAGACCGGAGACGGAAAAGAAATAAATACTAGAATTGAATTTTTTATTGAATTTTTTGATGCACATTTTACGAACTATTTAATAGACGCATTATAGCTAAAGGGGTGAGTAGTGGAAAACTTATTACTTTTTAGTTTTTGAACATACCTGAATATTTGATTTCATCCTTCAATATAATAAGAGCTATATCATGTCGGAATATCTTCTGTTCATAACCCGGGTGCACGGAGACGCTCTCCACTTTTATCATTTGAGCTTTGGGAGCGCAGAAATAGTCATTGCAATCCGTACTTCTTTCCGTGTCCCATTCGCCTACTACTACTGATGACCTGTGAAAATTAATGTGTTATAATAAAGGACCTTGTTTTGCTTAGTATTTATAAATTCTGTTTCTGTTATGGCTTTCATAAAAGGAAGCATCGTGGAATACGCGCAAGATTACGAACTGTCAAAGTTATATTAAATCACATTAAGGTAGCATAGAAGTTATATATCTGTAAAAGAAAATAAATATTCTTACAATTTGTATCCTTCAGGTTTTGCCAGCGCACAATGAGCAGCTGTTAAAACAATTCTCTTTGCTATGATGGAGCCGCTACAAGCAAACCGCAAAGCCTCTTTATCTTTGTCCGTACTCCCGAATGATGTTTCTGAAATAAATTTGTATTTATTAAATTGTATACTGGAAAAAATAATTAAAACAAAATAGAGTAAAACGGGTTCGAGGAAAATCTTTCCATAAGTTTGTCTATGATATGAGTCACTGAACTATGTAGATTGTAAAACAGGGGTTTTATTGGCATTAGCTCATTTCTCGTTGTAACAATTGGCATCAACTGCGTACCTACATGGAGGTATGGCGAAGTGAATGCTTTGAATTTTACGGAATTAGGAGTTAACACATCATAAAAATTGCTTATTAGAATAAGTTAAATAATTATTTACATGTACTCACTAGTAAACCCGACTCTCGCGACCCAGGGATGTGTTCCCATACCGTTATAGTCTACCCCCCTGACCATGCTCTGTCCGCACTCTGGTGTCCCCCGCTGGTAAACCTTGCCACAGTCGCAGGAAGGACAACACACGAAGTCCTCTTCGTTTGAACTGCCGCATGTCAACTCGTTCAGGCGGTGGAAGTACCTTTAGTACAGAATGAAAGTTAGGCCTTTGGGAATTTAGGAATACATGTTTTAAATGAAAATATTTAATGAATAGCGCATGGGTGTAGAGTAATTTCGGAAATTTGTGAGATCCATTTCAGAGGATAAAAAAATCATATGTTATTTAAATATAATACATGATATAATAAGCTAATTAAAATAATGTTATTTCGATACGAAGACATACTTATCTGATGAGAAACACGAGTAATCAAGTAAGTCTTCTAACAACGGACAAGCACTCATCGGAACGCACGTTGTGTTCGGTGGACATGCTGCCTGAAAAAGAAAGTCCAAAAATAAGTACATATTAAAATCATTTCACAGTATCAACTTTTAGGAGAAAAACTTATCCACACTTACGCTTCCAGGATCTTCGTCCACATTTTGACGACCGCCTACACTTATTGATATACCTGAAATATTATTAAATTTATTGTTTAAATAATCTAAATTCTATTAGTAAAAGTTGATGGTTGGATGTTTTCTAGCTTTACACAAAAACTGTAAACTATATAATTATATTCGACAAAAAGAAGTATGACAGAATGAATTTCATTAACACACGGTAAGGAGAAAAAGATTTTATCATCAGAAGCAATCGAATGAAATCTATATTATAAGCTATAGCTATAGGTAGATTTGGACTGCCATACTGTATATTATGCAAATAAAAATAGCCTTAACAATATCAATGCTTTATTACATAGTTAAATCTCTATTATCATTGATTTTTAGAGGAAATCCCATTAAACCAATGTTGCATGAGCCATCATCATTACTGATGACCTTGCCTCTGATAGATATGATCTGGTAATGGAGGCTGTATTGAATGCATTGTATGTAATTATTCAATAGTGATGTCAGACGTGGTAAATGTCATCCAACAATACAATAAAATTGGGTTAAAATTAAAGGAATTGTATTTATCAGTTATGTAGAGCAAAAAGAAAACAAATTAATGATGATTGTTGACTAAACCTTAGGATATATATGGCATCTATAAATCTTCATTTATTTAATGTTAAACATCGATATCTAATAATATAAATCTGAAAAGTTTGTTCACATGAACGCGCTTATCTCAGGAACTATAGACCGATTTCGGAGATTATTGCACCGTTGGATAAGTAAGTAACTATGTGATCCCGAGTTCAATTCCTACAATATTATAATTCCTTCAATTCCTAATATTATACCTAACTAAAAAAATTGAAATTTGAAATTATGTCGGTCTGTCTGTATCTTCTGCATACCTTAACCACTGAACCGATTTGATGTTGGTACAATGATAGTTTAAGAACTGAGAAAGAAGGTCGTAAGACGCAGGAATGCACTTACAACATTTTTTTCAATTTATAAAAGACAACATAATATGTTGAGATCTCGTTTGCCTGTATGTGTAGGTTTGCTTTGTAACTCAGTTATTTTATACGGGTCACAAAAAACCAGTTGGCTAAATAAAGATCAGCGAACTTTAAGTGAAATTTTGAATTTTTCAACAATAAATCCTAATGAGTACTTAAATATTTAGAGTACTTACTTCCAAACTGGCCGTTAACCAGTTTAAAAACAAAAACGAAAAGCACAACAACCGTGTTCATATTAACTAATTTCCGTATACACATGTTTATCACATCACCTTCACACAATGTATTTGGTACAATGAATTATATTGTGGTCACATGTTGCAATGGCGGTGTGATCACAGCATAAATGATACGGTACAAAGCCTCCGATAGAGCCGGCTCCCTGGTGCAGGGCTACTCAACCTTTTGATACAGATTAAAAGCTCCTGTTGGGATCTTTGTTAGACTTTTTATAGGTTTATAATATTGAATTGCTCATTTAGCAACAGGTTGCAGAAGATAGGGATGGAGATATATCTACTAATCAATTACTGTCACTTGTTAAGAAGAAACCAGTAATATAGTGGAAACAAATTGTGCCATTTTAAACGGTATAATAAGTTAGTTGTACATATTATGTGAATGTATATTAACCTTTTGAGTACCTAACGAATTAAAAAAATAACCATAGTCCTATGAAATAAATATCTCGGACTATAGGTGGGAACGATATATTTTAAATAAAATTATAATATGTTAGCTACATATATAAATAATAAAAGGTTTACAGCAGTTGAAGAGATGAATCACGTTCACACGTATTTTATTTAAATGTAATTAATTAAAGGCTTGAAGATCTTCCTCTTTAAAATGTGATTATTATATTTATGGAATAATATCAAACATTATACTTGCTTACATCATATTATAAAAGTTATCTTTATTTTAAATTCCCTTCTCTGTTATAAAAGTCTGGTTTAAATTGTATTTAATATTGTGCATGTGTAGTATTATTGAATTCTCATAAATGAAACTAAATTATATTTTTGACAAAAACTTTAAGTAGCTACACATAGAAACAACGAAAATATTATATTTTTTAAAACAGCGAGAATAGCTAAAAATGCTACCATAAGTTCAATAAGGTCAAACTAGATCTGTATTATTAATTTATTAGTTTCAACGTATCCACAAAAGAGAACAACTACATTACATTCAAGTTTTAATATTACGTTGTGACGAAGACATAGGCAATAGCTCTGTATATCCAAGAAAAGGACTAGGTACTTCATTCATTATAATTTACAACCCTCACGAGCCAGGTATACGATACCAGCTTATTAAATACATACGAAGCATCATTAATAGTTAAGGCTATAAAAATAATTGCTCGAACATGAGACGCGTAGAGCGTGGCCGTTAATCTTTTGCAAAATCAGTTTTTTTGTTATTCCTTTGTTGAATTCTCTTTTTATTTGACGCGATGTCATTCACACCTGGCCGCTGGACGTGGTAGGTACAGTAGTAAGCTTTATGAAAAAATTTCGTACATATTGATTTATTTTTAGGATATTTATAGCGTTCAAATGGGGTGATCGCACCCGTGACAATAAGATAAGTTTTTATTATTACTGATTAAAATGTAAATAGTATTCCAAACCCCAATCTCCTGTTCAATTTAAGCAGTCTTGGTACATACCGTTGCTAAGTACCTACCTATACGCAAGTATTTTTTATAGGTATCAATAAAAGTGCAGGTCAGCAGGTGTATAAAAAGTATTTTTATGTAATTTATAGCATATTATAGTATCCATAGCTATAAATCAAATTCATAAGTACCACTAATAGCAAACTTCCACATTCCCAAGCCACTAAAACCAAACCATGACGGTGACTGACAGCACTTCCTAATCAGATAATTATGCTCCCAATCCCATACAATGAACCAAATTAAATTATAACCACTAGAATCACGTGTAGATTAAAAGTAGCGAAGGTCTATAACACAAAATCATGCATTTTTAAGAAAATGTTGGCTCGCTTTTGTGAATAAAAATTGTTCTTCTATGACTTTAGGTAAATACCTAAATTAATCACATATCCAAAATGCACATATTATGCGTGTGAAGGAACACATGCCGCACCCACAAAAAATCATATAAAAACTATACCTAACGAAAAAACCAAATCAAAAAGGATTTTCTACGAATTTTCTATCAAGCGACTCCCAAAAAAACTAATTGAATGACGGTTGATTCAAATTGATGTCTTTTTGATTGAAGTTGTTGAACCATGGCGTAAGAAAAATTATATCGTATACCTAATATCTATGTTATTCCAATGATGGGTTTCAAATTCCCTGTTTCATTACATCTTTTTACAATGAACACGCAATAATAATACATAACATGAATTCAAATAACCAGTACCGCAATAGAGTCGGAACAATGAAGTTAAGGAATAGTGCTTCGGATCAGAACGTATTCTACACTTATGTATGCATGGTCAATGACGTGAAACCGATCGACGATGCTGTCCACGGCCACAGCTCTCTGCAGGGTGATAATGATCTAACGGTATTTTGAACAACCTTATTGTAAGCATAATAAGCAAAAAATATTGCCATAATATATCTGTACAAGGCATATTCTGATTTGGACCTATTCTTGAGAAGTCCATACGGATTTCTCATATAATTTTTTTGGAATTCTCCGAACATGATTACCTCAATAAAGTGATAAAAAATAACATATTAAATTTTTACTTTATAGATGAACGAGGATCGTCCAATACAAGTAGAAAGGTCCAAAGCCCTGCATGAGCTTGTGGAATCTCATAGACACGACCAAGACTCCTTTTTCGGAGCTACCGCGGCTTATGAGGTGAGATTTAATATAGGTATCTTTACGTATTAATTTTTTGTTCGTAGAAATCATCTTGAAGATTTAAAAATTATAACTCGGATATAAGTAATATTATTATGATTAAATGCAAAATGAGAATATGACAATTTTTTATTCACAAAAAACTTATTATTATATGATATGAACTTTTCTTGAGCTTGTCTACACGATATCCACAAATATTTAACAATGTCAAATGATTCATTTAAAATTTAACGTTTGTTTTAGAAAATATCAAACGGAACAAGTGATCTACAAGGCATCGAAGAGGAAGGCGTTGAAGACACAAGGAACCACGCTAATATTTTAAAACTGACCAAGATGAAGTGGCTTACGGAAGATCAAGAGGGTTATGCAGAATCTAGGTTAGTATTATAAATAAGTATCTTAAGTTTTCATCGCGACTATCATCCAATGAATGAATATATTTCCAGAAACATAAACGCACTAACAGGTGCTAGAGTGCGAGATAGGAGAAAAAAATGAAGCTAGAAGGTATTTTATATTAGACTAGCTGCTCCGCGCGGTTTCACCCCCGTGGCTCCACCCCTGTTGGTCGTAGCGTGATGATATATAGCCTATAACCTTCCTCGATAAATGGGCTATCTAACACCGAAAGAATTTTTCAAATCGGACCAGTAGTTCCCGAGATTAGCGCGTTCAAACAAACAAACAAACAAACAAACAAACTCTTCAGCTTTATAATATTAGTATAGACAAAACAATCCTTAATTTTTATCTGGTCAGTATCAATAACTAAAATTTACCACAACAATTATTGATTTGTTAACCGAAAAATATGGGAAATGTTAAGCACCTCGTTTTGATCATAGCTATTCTATCGACAATGAATTAAATTTACAATTAATACCTTTTTACCTATTTGGCGTTACTAAGAACAACCTATCTCTTTGTTGACATTTTCAGTTCACCATCAATATCACCATCAAACTCAACAACTTCAACCTGCAGTCGAGAATCTGATGACGTCATTGACCGTCGTCTCAGCTTCGGAGATAAATGTTTATCCACTATACTACGCTTGGACAGAGAGCACAAAATGTTTGGAATGTCGAACATTGCCATCGTGGGAAAGAAAACATCGAAAAGAAGTCGCAAAGATGAAAAGCCAGTGTTTCCACAGACTGCCATTGTACAAATATGCTGTGGTAAAGGCTGTTGCAGACATAAGGTAAAAATATTAATGTGGTAATAGGTACATAACACCTAGTATTAAAATAACTACCTACAAATTAATACTAAGTAAATATTTCTTTATTTTCAGAGTAATAGCGACTTACCAGCATCTTTAAAGGTATTTATTTATTAAGGTATATACCTAAGTATCAACTAGGTAAAAAAAATAACTTACCTTCAATTTGTTTATAGTGTGGAGGCTGCAACGGATGCACTGACCCATGTTGTCCGATATGTATAGGGCCTCCTTGCGTATGTATCTAAAACAATATACATAATATGTAGTTAATTATAAAATGGTAAATTGATAATAGTTCTTTCCAAAAGAAGAATAAAATAAATCTAATTTTTTGTTACTCTACAATTCAATTATGTAACAAGAGTTTCATATATTATTTTAAATAGTTTGATACCTGTGTTTGGTACCTGCTATCCACACAGCAATATCATTAAAATGTATTAAACATTTCAGGATAATCCGCCATGCCCCCCAGTTGTGAGTATAAATTTCCATCAATTAATTCAATGTTTCGTTACGATTTCCATAGATACTAAAAAATAACTTTATTTTAGTGTTCATCCTGTCCTAAAGGAAAATGCAGCTGTAAGGTACGTAGATACTAAATATTTTGTATATCCAGGATAAAATTTAATAAGTACATATATCACCTATACCTGTACAAAATATCTTTCTAATTTATAATTATCTATTTCAGTCTGCCCCGTGCTCGCCTTCTAAGTGCATGGTTGACTGCAGTAATTGTTTTGGTTTGAAGGTAAAACCAACTTTATTTTAATTTTAGACAAAATGCAAAAAGAGAGCAAAATGCAAAAAGTTAATGTCTCCTTATTGACAGACTATTAATATTTTTGATTTTCAGATATCACTAAAACGAAAACCAAAATACGAACCTTCACCGGTAAGTAAAATTGATATTTATCTTGCTTTATTTTACTTTATCTTATACATATTAGTTTAAATAAATGTTTCTATTTTTGTACAGATTGAGTTAACACCTCGTTCGAGTTGCGTTTTACAAAAAGTTAGTACCTATATTATAATTCTTCTAATATCTGTATAATTTCATTGTTATATATCTACTATTACGAATTCTTATATCTAAATTGATCTATTAACTTGAACCGACTAACCTAACTACTAAATATACCTACCAAATAGGATTTTTCTAAATTTACAAGATTTATATAGTAAAACACATAGGAACTTACTCCGACGCCACAAAAAAAGAATCAAAACAAAATACCCCATCAACAATCACATAAACATAAGCCATTGCGCATTAGCCCCTAGCTGCCCGTTCCTGCCACCACATGCCCCACTGCGTGCCCCCATCGTCCTGCTTCCCGTACTTGATGCCCTGCTTCTGGCCCGCACGAGCCGGAGCCCCTTGTAACGATCCTATAAGATGTTTCCACAACCCACCGTGCAGGGCGCCGAGGAAACGACAGGGCCCCAAACCACCGGACGAAATTTGTCCAAAGGTTTATAAAAAAATAATTTAATTATTATAATATGTTTAAAACATTTCATAATATATTTAAGTACTTAGATGTAAGTAAAGTTAACCGAATGTTTATAATTTTTAACACTTTATTTTCATCTAGTATGGGAAATGCAATGACAACGAAAAAGCCAAATGCCCGAACCTAACTTGCCCTGGAGTAAGTAGTAAACTTTTAATATACATACATATATTATATTGGTAGTAAACATAAAATGAGGTTTTATCGTACTTCTTATTTTAGTGATTAATTTACGTGTCTGTATACTTATGAAATTAAATTTTCAGAACAATCCTTCAATGAAACAAGCAATTGAAACTCGTTTTGCGCCTAAAAAGGCTTAAAAATAATGGTATTACCTGAATCTCACGCTTTAGAACATAAGAACTGCAACTGTTCAGAAGTAAGCTGAAAATAATCGTGTTTGAATCATATCATTATTATTACTTTTTATTATGATCAATTATTTACTTTACAGAACAGCACTAATACTAATTTATCGGACCAAGATAATTCAGTTTTTCAGGAACATAATCATAGCGCCAAAAAGCACAACAGAAAACTTTTTAACATAGTCTCAATTCACGTAAGTCAAAATTGTAGCGTCTGCAGATTCGAATATAAAGCCGAATGCTGTAGTATTTTAGACTGAAATCTAATGTGTCTAATGCGAAGGGTGGCCACTTTTTGGAGATGAAATAAATTGGAGATATAAAACTGTTTCTGTTACGAAAGTATTCATATTTTTTTTCTTTTCCAGAAAAAATCTAAAGCCACATGCGAATGCCATTGCAATACATGCTCAAGTTGTTTTGTTAGAAAACCTACGGTAATTACGCACTCATTAATTTTTGATGCATATATTGTATGTTATCATTTGTGAAGAATGTATCTTGAATATAAGATCTTGAATAATAAATTTGCATTTAAATTCTTAATTTTGATTTCTGTTTTCAGCCTGCAATTTCTTCAGATCAAGCTATTGAAAAACAGTAAACATGTGCGTAAATTTTCTAACGGTAGATCTGGAAATAAGTATCATCAAAATAATGGGAAGGTACATATATATTATTTTCAACAATTATTAATAGTATAAAATGTGTGCCTCAAAAATATACAACATCTTGTAAAATGCCTACATATTTTTACAGGTAGAGCCAGTTGGAATGACAACATGAAATAAAACATAATAAATACTTATCGTGTTTCATTTAGCTAACCTTGCAATCTCTTCAACGAACTATTAAGCGAAAAAAAAATGGAACCAAGTAAAAGAACAAATGTAGGTTACACAAAATATAATAACATCAAAAGTAACAAAACCACTATTCCAACTACATTATTTTATTAAAACACCAAAAATCTATGGGACAAAATCCCTGGACACTATAAATCTATTGGCGCAAGGCTTATGGGGTTTCCTTTGATGTTTCAACTGGTCTACAACCGTATAGGGTGGTGTGCCTTGCGCAATGTGACAATAGTCGCTACAATACATAAATGGGGGGAGGTTGGTCTGGTACGGGTTGGGCGGGAAGGGGGCTAGGTCGAACGACTCCCCGTGATCCCATGACGCTAAAGATGACGATGCGAAAGGAATTTTGTACTTTTTCTTCATTTCCGATTCGAACACCCTGAAATACATAACTAGAATTCAGTATGGATAATTACAATTCTTCTGACAAAAAATATTAATATTATGGCTAATTCAAGGCAATAGATTTAAATATTGCTTGTAGGTCAATTTATTTTGGAAACTGATGGATATATATTTTTTAACTAAGCAAAGAAAAACAGCTATAATGTCCAACCCTTTTATGTTGTTAACTGGATTGTGACACGCAGCGACTTCTTTGTACTCCTTCTTGACGTGTATTCTGTCGTACACACTTCTGTGCACTTTTGCTGTAAGCGGCATCCAAATTTCTTTGTGCCTTGGACCAAAACCGCGCACCTAAAAATGTAAACACCATAAAAATAAGAAATTACTTATAATATCTGAATAATTATTCGATCTTATCGGTAATTATTTCTAAAACATACAATAACTACTTATACGACAATAAATTCAAAAAACGACATCGAGAAAATAAGTGGACTATTACCTTAACAAGAGCAAGACAACACTAAAAATAAACCTTCAATAAAGATTAAATTTTACAATGGGTACAATTCGCATACCTTAGGAACATTAAACTCGGAATAAAATGTGATCTGGTCTTTAGCGCCGATTCCATACTGGTCCTCCACAGAGAAGGGCTTATGATATGCTCTGTAAGTTGAGACATAAGGATCCAAAAGTCTTCGGAAGCCACCAGCGTTGTCTGGTATTACTGGAGCTTCATTTCTTCCAGATGCAACTACCTATTTATGCAAAAAAGTATAATTACAATATAAATAAGGTCTCCAATACGAATGCCAAGACTTTGCCTTTCTTTGTGTGACTTTTGATATTGAATTTAATTACGATTAATTCCTAAGTAAGTATATTAAAAGATCTAATGATGATTTCAGCAAAGTTGTTATAATATAACTTACGTCGAAAATATATTCCGGATCCGGTGCTTTGACAGAAACCTCAGGTGGCGCTGTTGGTGGTTTCGTCAATCCCCTGAAGTTGTCTTTCATTTCCGATATCATTATTGGTTGTACAATGCTCTTGCTTTGTATCTAAAATTTTAAAACAATAAAGGTAGAACTAACGACGAAATACTTGGTATAATATTAATTTTTAAAAAAATTTACCCTTTTCTCAACACCGGTCATGAAAATAACTCTTCGACAGTTGATTGCACAATCTGCTCTCTCCATGGCCTTATTGGGGTTTGGTTTAACGCAGTATTCCCCTGTTGTTGTTTTATACGACTCCTTTTCGACCACCATATCGCGTCCCGTAACTCTTTCTGGTAATGGATCATCTATTTTCTATGAAAACACTTGATGTATAATTAAATGATGAGATATAAATAAAATATTTACAGTAGATTGTAATATGTAAATAAATAATAACCAGTTACATATTTCTGCTTAAAGAGTATGAAAAAAGAAAGCACTCGTAGCAACAATTTAGGTACCCTTCTAAGCATACCCATTTTTATCCATTGAGAAAGCTGAAGATTTTGCTTCTTTGAATACCTACGGTAATGTTAGAAACTACGAAACCGATCCAAAAATCCCAAATTAATATTTTGATCGTGGTCGCGTGGAACGTGGAGTGCTATGCTACACTTTTTCTCTCTGAATATCAAGTACCACGGGCAAAGCCTGGACGGACCACCACAGTAATATCAAAAATACAAAGACTACGTACACAATCCAAACTATGCGGTATTGCTGGTATATGCCTATGAGCAATACTCGCCGCAGTCCTTGTTTCATTGCTAGACAGTCGCAACGGGATATTGTATTGAACATTTCCCCACGTGTTTACATTTTTTATTAACAACTCATTCAATACAAGCGGTTTCGCAGCTTTCGGCTGTGACATTATACAATTTTATTTATAAAATTAATACAAACAAAATGTTTACAAAATTATAACAGTCATAAGTGACAAATAGATGACAAAATTGTTTCAAGATTTGATTGAATCAGTCATAATATTTTTTATGCTTCTTATCATAGAGAATAGAGCGCCGTAGGCCATAGGAAAAAACTTTTTCAATTTTCGTGTTGGATTTTTTTTAAATTATTGAGCTTTATCTTGTGATATTGATAGGTCACTTTTTCTCTCTGAATATCATTCGATTAAAAAAGAATACATTTAAATACAGTTTATTGAAACAAACTAATTTAACAAATAGCAGCCAGCATTTTAACAACGCTCCTTCTTCGCCTTCTAAAGGTTGGGTTTTTCTCTAAATCATGCGCATACGCAGACGTTTCGGAAGGCTGTAAGTACATGGGCAATAGAACATCGTTCTCTGAAACCCATTGTATCACGTAATTCGTGATTGCCTCTATGTGCGGAGATTTTTCGAAGCTATTACGTAGCTTAAGCTTCACTTCATATGTAAGCGACTGAAAAATAATATGGTTATATGTATTAAGTATGCGATTTAATTATAACACAAAAGGCCTACGTTTTAAGTTTTTATACTATTAAATCTTTCAAAATGTTACAAAATATACAAAAACTTTGGTCTCGCTATATCCATTTAATTGGTATGAGCTATTTAATTAATTTGGCCGTTTTTTATACGAAAAAAAAAACGCCCAAATTAATTAACTATTATTAACAATACCTACCGTTGAATCTAACTTGTCTACTGCCACTTTTAGTACGTCTTTAATCGTTTCACCCTTTGCTTGGCCCTGTATATAAATCAACAATATATTTTATTAGTTGAAACATCTTTTAAAAGTAGATAAGGTACTTACTTACTCTATATAATGGATATTAAATATTATAAGACTAGGTACTCAATATATTATAATGGTCAATGGAAATCATATATTATCTTGTCTAGCTACTCACCAACGGTACTAACTCCTTGACAATTGCGAAGAGTTCATCAACTTGATCGTGGTACAAAAAGTGCGCCCAGGGCTCTCGGAAAAACTTGTATAGATTATCGAGTCGCTTTGTCTAAAAATATTGTTTTATATTATTACTTCAAGTAACTAAATCATAAGAAAATTGTAGAATACCAGAAAAACATAAGATTATCGTGTAGTATAAAAATAATATAAAATATACCTACCATATATCGTAAATGAACGTTACTAAGCACCGAGCTGGATAAGCCATATAAACGTTTAAAATTTTCCAACGAATATTTTTCTGGCGTCAAACACGTTATTCCATCTACTATGAGGTCCTTGTTGAAATGCATCTTAAAATACCCCTCTTTAAATGTTTCTATGATGTAACCCTAAAAAGTTGTTATTTTGGTTCAATATTTGAAAGCATGTCAAATACATTATTATAATGAAGAACTATGAATTGCGCTTATCTTTCTTCATTCTCAATAGTATAAACACAGTATTACTTACAATATATAAACTTATCAGACAGTATTATTTTTGGGGAGATTTCTGAAAATATTTAATACCCTACAGCCTACACATACTAGTCACTATTCAATGATGTTATTTATTATTTACCTTGGTCAGGCAATTTATTAAAGTTAACACTTTATTTCCAAGTGGTCATACAAAACAATATCAAAATATTTACAATAACTAGGAGTAGAACCCAAGGTAAATAAAAGGTTTCCATTCTACGCTCACGTGTTATCCACTACACCAAAGTCGAACAGTTTCTATAGATGTAATAAATAAGAATTCTTGTGTGAGGGTAACTAACATTGTAATCCAAGGATTGTACATAATGATGCGGCACTTTCATGCCCGGCGAGCGAACTTCTAAATACTGCAATCCACCGGGTAAAGTGCAACATTTCACTATGGGCATTTTGAAATCTGGCACGCTTTGGAATTCTGTTTCTTCGTCCTTGCTACATTTAAAGAGTGATAGAGAGATATTTATACACATTATAAAAACGATATTTTTATTATAATCTAAGTCAGAGACCAGAGCTTTGCATTGTCGCATATGTTTATTGCATAGGTTTATTATACAGGGTGTCCCACTATTGGTATACTAAGCGCGAAGGGACTTGTAGTTTTGCATACACTGATCACGTAAAAAATACTTAAACAACAAAATTACGCCAAAAAAATTTTGCTAAATTTTTCCTGAAAATTCATGTTTTCTTTTTTAGCTTAGCGCAGCCGGCATATACCCTTTCTCTAATGTGAGCATTATGTCTATGAAAACATAATCTTAAACGATAGCTCACGTGCGGGTGGCAAAGTTGGGCGGGTTGCTTGTTATGGGTGTACAATATAGAGTTTTAAAAATTCATCTATTTGAAAAAAAAATGCGTTTGGAATTTTATAAGTATTTTTTACGTACTCAGCGTATGCAAAACTATAACCTCCTTTGAGCTTAGTATACCAACAGTGGGACACCCTGTATAACTACAATTTGTTTGCAAAAAAAGCCAGAATAATATTTTATAACGTTTAAAAAAAAAATAGAAGTAGGCAAAAAATAACCCATATATCTATTAAGTACTTACATTTCGCACTTGGACTCGGTCATACAAGTAGTTTTATTTTCATTGGCTCTATCATTCATATGATATTCCTTTGCTGGTTCATTAGACTCGTTGGTGAAAAGTGGATCCAACTCGTTCCTGATTATTGCTCCCAGCTAGAATTTGATGCTTTTATGTTAACAAAAGCTTATTAACAAAAAGCGATTTCCTTTGAACAACATAATATGATCGACAACTCTACATAGTAACACGAAAACTACAGTAATATGATACCTGAAAGCATTAATTAATGATTCACTGTTTATGAATACCTATAATATTATAGATAACGAATGGACCAACTAGAACAAAAATATTATGTACAATAATGAAAGGTAGAGCAGTGTCAGGAAAAAATATCAGGTAACTACGCATATTTTACACTTAACAAGGGTGAAAAGCAATACCTTCATCCCAATTTCATAAGCATCATAATACTTGTGTCGCCGTGTGGCTGCATAATAACGCCTATGGTATCTAGTTATAGGCCCCGCCGCGTAAATATTAGGATCGTTTGTTCTAAAGTTATGGTCTATGACGATACCACCATCGTACGCCATTCCGCTTTTATGTATCGCTGTATTTGAATAACAAAATATTTTCCTGATTGTTCTAATATATATATATCTATATACTACTTATATAGTTATTGTTTAAATGGTCAATGTCCTAATGAAATGTTGTCATTTATTAAAGCCAACGGAAGCACCGCTATAAATCGTCCTGATTGTTTTGTTTGCGTGGGTTATGTTAAATTTATTTAAATTCACACTGATGAAATTATAAGTTCAAAAAGGATATGTATTACTACCCTACTTTTATACATTTTCTATTATAAAGAGTCAATATAAATACTTGTATGAAAAAAAAGGAAAATTGAAAATTTTTACTGATATAAAATTTTGTTAGTATATATATTTATTTTTATTTTTTTTAAACACTTTATTGTGCTGCAAAAATAACAATAGTAGGTAGGTAGGTATATAATATACCTATAAATGTTAAAAATGATTTTATTATTATACTTGTATGCAATATGCATATAGCTGCATTATTGTTTGTTATTTATTTTACCTACATATTCATATAGAACAAAATATATTACGCAGTTCATTAAAGAAACGAATCTTCAATGGCGGCCAAAGCTGACACTGACGTATGGTAGGGTCAGCAAAAAAGCAAAAAATAAAAATAACGTAAGTAAATGGATAATTATTTTATTAATTATTTCAAATTGTTTGTTGACAAACTTTTTTGTTATGGTATTTGTGTATTTATATGAATTATCATATTTACGTATACAGAATGTAACAAAATCCCCATAATATTTGTAATGAGCCCATAAAACTGAACCACTTTTCCCAAAGAACATATTTTGTCAAATTCCAATAAAACATTATTTACTTTCGCAAATGCAACTATTATAGGGAAAATCAAATACATTTTAGTGATTTTATTTTTCCATTTTTTTTTTGCATGCCGTACGGCCGTGTGTAAGCGAGAGGGAATGATAAGCGCCGCCATTGAAGATTCGTTTCTTTATTGAACTGCCTAATACCTACCCATAAATAGTTGTTCGTTGACGCCTTTACGCCCGTAGTAGAAAAACGCAGCGCATTCGAGCCGTATAAAACGATAATGGGACATAAACTGCACATGTGTCACATAGTCCCTACAATCTAACAGCCATGATTGGAAATAATAAGCTCGATACACTTTTATCTTTAAATTGGAGAGTACTTCTTGCATCGTTTTGTCCACCTGTAAGACCAATTAAAACTACTGTTAGAAGCTACTCCAATCAAACAAAGGTAAGTAGAGAAGTTCCTTAAATAATTATTTTTTAACAAAGATCTACACCACATTCAATTGGCAGTTTTGGACAAAACTTAAATGGCCAACCAAAAAGCCCCTGCTTTCAAACAAAAAAAAAATCATTAAAATCAGTTCGCCCGGTCTAAAATTCTGATCAGTCAAATTGATAAAATCTTCCTTTTTTGAAGTCGGTTAAAAATATATAGCAAATATGTAAAACTATCTAAATTACAATAAACTAACATATGTATTACAAAAGCTGGACACTCTTGACGCTTTCGGGTCTTTAGGTGGAAAGTTCTCGATAAATATTATATTTTGTGGCGGTACTTTCATTTCTAGTAGCGTTGCAATGCAGCAATAAACGTTTATCGACGATCCATAAACTAAAATATTTCCTAGAACATGTTCATAATATTATTTTGTTTCATTTAATACCAATTTCGACTACCAAGTTAAACTAATTTATATTTTGGTGAAATAATTTAACTTTTTTACGAAACGAGAACACACATCCATACGTAGTTAAAATCTTTGGCACTTTTATAGTACTTATATCATAATTGATTAGTATATTTAATACGACAATAACATATTTTAATAATTGTAATTTGTAAACACAAACCGCTTGTTTCTTCCCAAACAATACTTCTTACAAAGTTGAGCGCCTTGTTGGCGTCAGTGATATTATTCACAATGAAAACATTGCCTGGTGTAAAATTATCCGCAGAAGGTTCTTTAAAACTTTGTGGTACGTCTAACGGAGTGTATTCCATTATACCACTTCTGCAATGAAATAAGGAAATCTTAATTATAAATTAATATTCGAAATACACAATTTAACTGTATGACGATAATATATTGATACTTAATTCAAATTCAAATTCCATTTACTATTAAATTGAATCTATTTAAATAATATATTATGCTAGTGGTCTGCCCCGGCTCCGCCCGTGGTACATGTTTACGTTTTCTATCCATAGAAATTCATCCTCATTCTTCAAGGAATATTATAAATAAAAAGAATGAACAAAATCGGTTTAGCCGTTCTCGATATTTGCACTGACAATTGGCGATTCATTTTTATTATATGTAATATATCGATTATGCGAACAAAATTGGACAATTTTTATTTACGTATGATATAGTTTTTATTCATACTTCACTGATCTTTCCTGCTCTAGTACATCTTTCAAATAGTCAGGATGCTGGTATTGCTTTCCACACAAAATGAAAAGACGGTCATAATAACATTTACTGCCATTTGTCAATGTTATATACTTTTGTCGTCTGAAATAACATCTTAATTATTTAAAACCTAGAACTTCTATATTTATATTTTCGAAGAATAATTTATCTGTATGTTTTGAAGAATGTATGTTATCAATATTGATTACGAGATTTTCTAATACAGAGATGTCAAATTAATATTAGGGCGCTTATTTCCTGTAGTTAATTTTCCACTTCAATGTGAAAACGTGTTGATATTTTAATGAAACCAACGCAAAAACCTTATAGTGATCAACATACTTATTGATTTCCACCATAGAACTCTGTACTGTATTCACGTAGTAGGTATATGGAACGCTTTTGAGATATCTCTCAGAGCTCGTGTGGTACTTCATTAACATCATTTCTGCGAGTGTCTTTGAGTTTCGTACATATGGTAATCCTTGCGGTGATATGAGCGTTACATTTGTGAAGAATAGGTAGGATGAAGTGTCACTGAAATCGAAAAATTTACGGAAATCAATAACAGAACATTTATTTTAAAATATTATTTATTTGTACGATTTTTATTAGATGTGATAATTAGTTTAACGTTAATCACTAATTAATTGACAGACAAAATAATATTAAATCAATTAAAGGGTATAATAACCCGATTCAATATTCGATCTAACGCTCTAGATTTTTTTTTGAAGTAAAAATTATTTAGGCGCGTTGAGAGTAAAAATTCAAGGTCGCGTCATGGCAATACCATCACGTCATGGAGTAAGGCGATGATTTTAGTATCTTTAGATTTGGCTTCTTTGATAAAATTTCACTTCTGACACGTGTGCTGGTCACACGTGCTCTATTTTTGGAGTACCTAGTTGGTTATCAAATTTAAAATAGAACAACGCGTATTCTCGGTTTTCTTATTGCAAAATAAATAGTACCTAAACAAGAGCGTATTCAGAAAAGCCATAGCAGTTCTAGAAGCGCCAACAATAACCAATCTAGAATCCACAGTCACTTTCGGCACACTGGTTAATTTTCTACTTATAAACCAGCAACTAAATGCCATTCTGAAAGTAACATAAATATTGTTATTTTTATATAACTCTTTTGAGCAGTCGTACAATTCAAGATACACTTACAACTATACAAAATTTCGAGTTATTTAAAATAATACCTATATAATTAAAGTGATGAGTAACAGTTTTTATTTTAAGATTAACACTTTAAAATAGAAATAAAAGAGAAAGTAAAGTTTCTACGTGAAGACGCACTTACAAAGAATTGGATAGTTTATGTAATTTATTCAATTCCGGTACTGGCGCGTAATCCAAATCAGACATACGCGGTAAAAGCGGTATCATCACCGAGGCGAATGAGTTTAACTTATGTGCCATCTGAAATAATACATGTTTATATATTTACTAGCTGTGCCGCGCGGTTTCACCCGCATTTCACCGCTCCTGTTGGTCTTAGCATGATGATATATAGCCTATATTATTCGTGGATAATGTAGCCTTCGAATGGTGAAAGAATTTTTAAAATCGGTCCAGTAGTGAGCCTATTCATTACAATCAAACAAACAAAGTTTTCCTCTTTATAATATTAGTGTAGATAATAAAATAATATTTCTTTTCTGTTTTTATAAAGACAATGGCCCATTTTTGTTATTCGAATTTAACTTTTAAAATAAGTTAATATTTTGACTTATGGATGAGAGAGCGTAAAAAAATAGTAGACTTGCAAAAAATAGCTTCTTACTGATTACTTATATTTAAAACTTATTGAAATAAGATTTGAAGAACATAGTCAAAAATATTTTACCCACCCATTTATTCCTATAAGCTGTCAACCAAATCAACGAGTGTATTCCAGACTGTCGCATCATATCTCTAACGAAGAATCTATAATGTGGTTCGAAAGCGGGATAAATAAGCACCGTCTTCAATGTAGCAAAACCAGCATTATAGTCTTGGTCCTTAACGTGGTATTTGTGTATACGATGCGCATCTATGTTGAATTTCGCTCTGATGAAGTCTATTTGTTCTGGAGGTCTGAAGGAAAAATATATTCACATTACAATGTTATTATAAATTAGTGGTAAAGTAATATTTAACATATCCTACTAATATTATAAATGCAAAAATTTGTGAGGATGGATGTATGTGTATGTGTGTTTGTTACTCTTTCACGCAAATACTAATGAACCGATTATAATGAAATATAGCACACATATAGAAGATAACTTGGATTAACACATACGATAGGTTTTATCCCGGAAATCCCACGGGAACGGGGACTATGCGGGTTTTTCTTTGAAAACGAGGGCGAAGCCGCGGGCGGAAAGCTAGTCGAATAAAATTCTTAATCAGACTAATTAACTGAGCATCGGTTAGGCTCAAAAAGATGTTACTCGAAAGTTAAGTTCTATAAATATTGTCAACGAATTAACTTAATTTGCGCATTTTATAATTATGACGACATAATATTTGCAATTTATTGTAATACGAAAGTAACACTCAAAATCATTTTTAATAACAATAAAATTGTTACTCACTCCAGAATCCCAATGCCCACCACAGACACGTTACTCAAAAAAACATAGGCTTCTAATTCATTCCGTCTTAGTATAGTATTTTCGACAGACCACATCCTCTCTCGACCATCCAGACTGTATAACAATTGAGCTATTTGTGGTATATCGATTATTTCAGCTCGTCTCACTCGTAGTTTACTGAAATAAGCATATATTTATTTCCAATAAAATAAAACATCGTAATCAAAACAACATTCAGTGAAATAACTAATATTGATATCGAGAAACTAAATAAATGGCAATGAAATGTGATGCTACCATACATTCTCGATTCTGTGAGAATCCTACAATACTACACTTTCAATGGAATATTGAGTTACGTTCAAGATATTATTAAACAGTAATTGAATTTAACAGTTTTTTAAAGCATTATTTAACATACCTAAGAACAGAACATCGATGTGCAACATACAATGCATATTCACAAGTTATATGATTTTTCGTGGGAACAAACTGCAATTAGTTAATTATGTTTTTAATGTTAGCAGTTATTCTCTTTTCTTTTAGGTAAGTTACATCTATTTAGTTGGAATCTTACAGCAAAGTGTTGTAACAATGGCATGCTTTTTCCTGAACAAGGAACTCTTATAATGCAATAATCATAATCCTTCATTACTTCAAATGCTGCTTCCAATAAATCGAATGCATGTCTAAAATTTTATCAACGAATATTAAAAATCTATGAAATATAATGTTCTCAATTTACTTATTATAAAGTTTATTTTGTTCTTATAATTTTAATTTTATTTAACCTGTCATCTACGTCTTTATGGAATCCAAACAGCTCAATCATAAATGCATTCGGCTCTCCACAAAATTTTACATTTTTAGTTTCGTTGACATCACGAACTACCCTCATAGATGTTCTACCTAAAATATATCAACACACAATAAATAAATACCACAAAAACTTTATATATTCTGATTATAAAAGAAAACATACGTTTGTATTTATTTCCAATATCAGGTACACTCGATTTTCTACTTTCTTCGTGTTTTATATTCGCGCTGCAAAAAATAATGTTTTCTAAATGATCATAAACATAATGTCTAAAATCCTGGATACACAATTCATAACAAATGCTATAAAATATTATAACACTCACGGCAAAAACTCTCTTGAAAGAACTTCAGGCACGGTCAACAAATGATTATCAATATTAACGATCTCATAATCAAACGGATCCTCATCTAAGAGACAATCCACAAACGTAGTATGAGATTGAACGGGAGTTACAAAGACTTTATCACTGTAGTCATCTGAAGTCTTGCTATGTAAATATAAACAATCGAAGCTGTATCTCATTGAGGAACGATGAGCAAAATTCACCTTACTAGGACTTCTTGGTCTGAGACTTACGGTGTCGGTGGACTGTTCCTGTAAGTTTATCAGGAATAAAAGTTCATAGTTCACGGTGGGTAGAGTGAGTTTTATTTAGAGCTTAAAAAGCTTTTTTTGTGTCTTATATGAAACTTTAAACTTTAAGACAGCGATTTTTTTAGAGGAATAGGTACGTACAGTTTAGGAAGGAAAAAAATATTTCTTACATCTTGAACTTGTTCTTGCTCCAAATGAGGACTGATATCGAATGGACTCCATTTACCGAGCATTATTGGTTCACTGAAAAACTTTTAGTTTAGTACTATTTTATAAAAATTATCTAACTACTATTACTGTAGATAATTCATTATGAAACATATAGTTTTGTATTTAATATGGTCTATAATAAATAATCAGGAAAGAGTATGATCACCCGAAAGTACGCAAAAGCATATTGCCTCTCTTATTTCGCTCTCTTTCAATTGCAGTAGATTTTTGAAGTCCATGATATGAATCAAGCTCGTAGGTATTTTGGAGCATAGCATAATTTATATCCGAATTTAAACACATCACGCCACTTACACCATCAAGACCCTTTGAGAAAATATCATAAAATATACATTGGTTTCCGTAAAATGAAATATGTCTGTCTGTTCGCGATAATCTCAAAAACTACTACATCAATTTTTTATTTTGTTCATCAATATTTATATATTGTGTTCAAGTTTTATTCACTCACCTCGCTAACAATGATCTTTCTTTTCATCTCAGGATGGCGGCCAATAATTTCGCTAATATAATAATCACCATACAGTTCTCTCAATTTCGGACAACTTTTTTCCAGAATTGCTACTACATCATCGTTATCTTCTTCACTTAATAATTATATATTTATTAAAGGTACGAGAACAATAAAATTGTTTTTTTTTTACACTATTAACAGCCTATTATTATTATTTCTTGAAGTTTTAATTAATAAGTCCCAGTAAGGCGAAAGTAACAAACGTAAATCTACTTACACGGCCCTTCGTATTCTCAATTTAGGGCAGAAGTCCTGTCTAAGGGCGCTATAAAAATAGTGGTAATTGACGTCGTCATCATCTGTTCGTTTCGCTTTATTCTTCATGTAATTGTGTTTTTTAATTGTCTGATATTTCACAATACACTCTGAAATCGTTAAACCATTATATTGGTTAAGTGAAAGTAGATTATAAGACATAATATTAAATATATAATGAATGGTTAAATTAAAAACCTCTTGGGCAATTCGGTGGCACCATCAGTATAACTTGTTGTAGATATACATCGTTATTAAAAAGGCTGATCAAGGCTTCTTCCAAGAAATAACCAACAATTGATTCGTTGCAGCACATGGCATGAATAAAAAGTGTATTACGCGATAAATAGAATTTCCTGGGAACAAAATGTTTAATAAAATGAAGAGAAAAGACATCGCGATTATGATTGCAGGGAACTTGGTATAATAAACCCAATGGTAATGGCTAATACATGGGCTAATCCGGACTATAATCTATCCCTGCACCATACAGAACAAACTGATCAACTGCTTTTGTGTGAAAAAGATACAAATACAAATGTATAATCCATATATTCGCAGTTGGCGCAGTGGTAAGTAACTGCCTACTGAGCCGACGGTCCCGGGTTGAATGAACTCAATTATTTGTTCTTGGGTCTGGGACGTAGTATATTATTATTAGTCTGTGGTCTGGGTGTTTATCTATATATGTATTTATTAAATATTATATTTATCGTCGCCTAGTACAACACAAGCCTTAATTGAGCTTACTGTGGCACTAGGTCGATTTGTGTAATAATGTCCTATAATATTTATTTATTTATTATTCTTATAACTTTCGCGTGTATTATAGTAGACTATAATATATACTATAGACTATAGTAGACTATACATACTAATGATACAATACTTCAATGAATCTTACCGATACATATTCCTCATCCAAGTTTCCCAATCAGCCGGGTTGACGGCGGGTATATCAGGGTAGTCGCATAAGGACATGAATCCTATGACCTCTTGTTTATCGTTGATCATGCATATTGATAGAGTAGCCAGCTCTCTACAATAAAAATGACCATGTATTTCTAAAATAAGTTTGAATAATCAACAATTTATTCAACTTAAAAACAAGAATAGTCTTCTTAATATTTAATAATGAACATAATTAGTTTTTACAAAGGGTCTTTCTACTTTAAAATAATTATTAGTCTTTCTACTTTTAAATAGTGTTGGATACTCACATTAAACTTCCCACATCGATTTTACCAAATATTTTTTCGGAGTCATTATTTTTTAATATAACTTCTATTTCATACTTATCTTCTTGCACTGCTTTTCTAAACCTTCTCCCATTAGGACGAACATGAAAATCGAAATATATCGACATTCTGTATAACCAAACTAAATCTATAGAGCCATGAATAAAACGCCAATTTTAAACTATGAATAATATATTACAACCATAATTTACACATTGCATGTATTACATAATTATATATTAAAATTAAATACTATTACAAATGGTGCGAAATTCAAAAACCAAAGTGCAATAATCAAGACATTATCATTTCAATACTGATCATTTTAAGTACATGCAGCAACTTTAGCTGCCAACCACAATATTTGAGCGTGTCGAAAAGACTTGAATCACGAGCATGTAAAATTATCAATATACTTAAAAATAAAGTCAAAATCATTATTAGAATTAATGTCGCAATAAAATTAAATGCTATATTAAAATCTTTTTAAACGCTAATGGTTAAACCAATAAAAATATGACGGAATTAAACGCACTCAAAATAATAATAAACTAAATTAATATCGTATTCAAATTATAAAAACTTAATTCTACAAAAGCAAATACTATTCATAATTATAACACAGTCGTAATTAACATTAAAAATAATAAAAATAGTCATTATCATATTGAAGATTGGACTTTTCAATAGAAGGTGACGCAATCCTTTTGGTCTTAATCAAGGGCCTTTGCCTAAAAAACTACAATTTCCTTTCCAAAACGAGATATATACACAAATCGAACGAACCAATAATGAAGAATTTGTGTAGTTTTTAAATTAACAAGTAAATTAATCGATGGGCTGGCGTAAAACGAAAAGAAAACTTAAATAAAAATAAAACAATTAATTGAAAAATAACTTATTGTACATTCCTACGGCATATACATACATGGTCAGTAAAAACATTCAAAATCACATATGAGCGATATAAACTAAGGCGATGTGCTAATAGTTATGTAAGTTATCATAAAAGACGGAACCTTTTAAGATGTTATGTTAATTAATAAAAACAGTGCGTATAAATATTCAAAGGCACATTTCTCAATTCCGACTTTTATGGTAACGTGTGTTACATAAAAAAATAACGTCGTAGCATTATTTAAATGCTCGGTTTCGTCTCTTGGCCGGAATTATAGTCTCTCATATGTTTAAATATGCAGGTACTGTATGGAGTTATCTTTATATTAGAACCATTTCAATATACAGTACACGTCAGTTGTTCCATAAGGCTAGCACACAAAAAATACATTACACCAACGATCGGACCGAGAAATCTTAGATGAGAGGCGGTAGATTTTTCGCTCTGATAAGATGGGAATGTGATTTTGATCTGCTAACATTACCGGGCGTAGTTTTCACCGCCATGTTTGTCGCCGTGTTTTGACGTTGGAGGTTGGCTTTATTTGAGCTTAATGGCGTCCTGGGTGTAGCAAACCTATCATTATTGAGTTTTAGCGCCGATCTGGTTAGTCTTGTGGGTGTGAATATGAGATTTGTGGGGGTAACGGGCAGGTTGTTCTCTTTGCCTACTTTAGGCGTCATTTGAAAGTTGCGCGGAGGTTTTTTTGGGGTGTTTTCTTTGTCGTTTTGTACTGCTATGGTCGGGACGATGAGATTAGTGTTGCACGCCATCGAACTGCGGCTCACTTGCTTTTCATGGATGCCATCCTGAAAATTAATGTTGATAATGAACAAAAGCATAAACTTACTTTGAGGTATATTTTGTTTTATTAGGGCCCCATTAGTGAAAGTATTAATACCACTAATTATATTGAATCCATATCCATATCATATCATTTTAAATCAATTAGTATATCTATCAAGCAACACTTCCAGTGTAAATGTTTGTTGATGGGACACCAGGAGTAATGTATCGTCATGTTTAGGTATTTTTATGAATACAATACATGGTACATTCATATAAAATAGACTTCACACTACCTACAGTACAACTAATAAATTTACAAAAACATAAATCTACCAATAGTACTTACAAAACCACAAATACACTACCTACAACAAACAAATCTACAGAACACCAAACTCAATACAAGAACTACCCACATGAATACACTAACCTTAAAGTCCGTATAAGTGGTGAGCAGCGTGGACTCAGTGAGCGGGTCGCGCCCCGCGCCGTCGGGGGAGCGCGTGGCGTCCAGCGAGCGGCGTGTGCTGCGGCGCCGGCCCAGCGACTGTGTACACGGTACTACTTAGTAAGTGAAGTCCCATGTCCCCTAGTGGGGTAAGGGGCAGATGCATTATACATCTGTTTCACTGATCGATTTTCTTTAGGGACAAGTAGGTGATCAGCCTTCTGTGTCCTACCAGACCGAGACATTTTTTTTTTCTTCGTCTCCACCGGGAATCGAACCCAGGACCCCTCGGTGCTACGCTCACGCGTCAACCACTGTACCATGGAGGCGGTCAAGGTACTACTTAGTAGTGGCACAGAATATACGTACAGAAGGTTCACTCCCTAACAAAACTCAACTTTAGGCATAAATAAGGCCTTTCTCCCATACGATACGCACAGGCGATTCAAGTATCCTGCAAGTCTCGGAGACCAGTCGCCGCGGAGTATTTTAAAAAATGAATTTTTTTTAAATATACAGAAAATGACTAGTTAGTCCATTTTTATTTTCATGTAATTTTCTAATTTTCAAAAACTGATAATATCCGTCAGCTGAAATTTCACATTTAGGTTCCATAGGACCATAGCTACCCACAAAAAAAATAACGCTCAACACGACGTCCTATAAAGTACAGTTTAGCCAGAGTAAATTCTATGAATTTTCTACGATAATCAAATCAACAACTACTTATAATTAAACTTACTCTTTAATGTTCTATTCATTTTTAATAAATACAGATAAATCTATTCATTAACTACATTTTATTTATAACTAAAACAAAAAATTCTACTGATCACATACTCTAAACAACTAATACTACACTAATATCAAATACTCACGGGTCGCTTATGTTTCAGGATGCTGCCGTTGACAGTAATTTTGAGCGTCTTCTTGCTATCTTCCCCATAGTTCAGTGTGCGTTTCACGTTATCCCCTACACCATCTGCGGTACGTGCCGCTAGCCTTCCGCTTATACGCCTGTTAAATCCATACTAATATTATAAATGCGAAAGTAACTCTGTCTGTCTGTCTGTTACTCAATCACGCCTAAACTACTGAACCAATTTGCGTGAAATTTGGTATGGAGATATTTTGATACCCGAGAATGGACATAGGCTACCTTTTATTGCGAAATATGTACCACGGGCGAAGCCGGGGCGGACCTCTAGTAACATATAATTTTTGAATACCTAATGCTTTTTAACATAAATTAAAAAGTGTAAGGGTAGTAATCAGGAAGCATGATCATAAAAATGATGAAATCATTTTAATACTAATTTAAATAAAATTATACGTAATATTTAATATAACTTTTGTGTCAACTTATTATTTTTTTTTTGTTTAAAATAACAAAATTTAAGATTTCATTCATTTTTACATTAGAATATGTAAGTACCATTTATTTCAAAATGTTGCGTTACTATAATTATTCACAATAAAAGTCAATCGATAGATCCACTATAATTTACATTTTAATGAACTCATTAAAATTGTTTATTTTCCTTACATTGTAGTCTTTAAATTTCGCAAGTATCGTGACATGCAAGATTGTAAACCCATTGCCAATCTATGTACTTATAATAAATCGGAAAGAGATTAGACCTATCTTGTTGAAACACATTAAAATACAAATTATACGATATTCAAATACGCTAATAGCATACAAACAAAAAACCACATCAATCAAAGTTCTAACAACTCTACTACGCCAACTTCTAAACAACATAATGTTTCAACGTACACATAATAATACGCTAACGCCAATGAATATTGCAATTCAAATAACTGCTATAATTAAATAGCTCCAATCGCAATTTGTCCAGTTACTTTTACCGGCCCAATGATCTACATAGCAACAATAGTTCCCATTCCTTCTACTTATGTAATGTAATTAATGCTTTCGCTACTGTCACTAATCACACTTGCCTCGGATGTTGAAATTGTGTTCACTTCATTAGTTTCATAAATGGGCACTGTAATTATGGAAGGAATGAAAATATTGCATTTTTTTCGTCTATTTTTTACAATTTTATAATAATACATTGTCGTAATTAATGAGAAATTATGCTTGGTGAGTATTTATTGTAATTCATATTCTATTAACTATTAAAATATTATTACGTAGTGAGTTAATTTGATGAAATATTTATTAAGATAAACTAGCACACATAGTTTAATTGCATTTTAATTATCTATGGATTGTTTATTGTTCATAATTAATTTTCGGTTACTATTTCAGCCACATAATGTGTAGTACTTAACTAAAATAATATATCAAATTTAATAAGGTAATTCAATAATAATATTATGAATATGACCCTTGATATGTGAGTAGTATGAGTAGTGATGTGATGACTAAAATAATTTTCATTAGATACAAAAATAAATAAAATATATTTACCTCTTAACAGTAGTAATCGCCGATCTCTTGAGCGCAGAGAGGTTGGACGCAAACGTAGAAGGTGCTTTCTTAGCGCTGCCCGTCACCAGTTGTCTCTTAACGGGCAATCTATCAATTGGAAAAACTGCTTAAATTCTTTCACATGTTATATTTTAAGCATATCAAGCAAATTTGTAATTATTTATTTATTTATTTATTTAACTCTTTAATAGTTGTACAGAAGCCTTAGAACTACTTACACAATACACATAGAACAGAGTACAACTATTTTGGCGGCCTTTTCACTTAATAGTGATCTCTTCCAGGCAATAATTAATTGGTTATCGAAGCTAGCGCGAAAAATATAAGAAGTAAAGAGGTAACATAGTCACACAGTATTGATTTTATCATCATTAGAAACATAATATTATGTACTTTTTTTGTAGAAAATTGACATCAATTTTGTAATCCTGTACATACGTAAATGCTACAGTTTAAATTCAGTTCGTTTAAAAATACTTCTAGAAGAAGTCTAATTGAATAAACAAATGTTAAAGTTTGCAACCTAAGGAAAAAGAAATATACTAAAATACATACTTACACATTAACAAAAAAAAACTATGCTAAATAAGCAACAAAGCATCTGTAATAATACCATAAAGCTGAAGAAAGCGCTAATTATAGAAATTATGGTTCGATTTGAAAAATTCTTTAAAATTAGATAGCCCATTTCTCAAGGTAGGCTAAAAAATATAAGCAATGCGTATGGTACCGCGCGGAAAGCTAGTAAATCTTAATATATATTATAAAGGCGAAAGTTTGTAAATATGGATGTATGGATGTTTGTTACTCTTTCACGTAAAAACTACATGGATTTGAATGAAACTTTACTACAATATAGCTTATACATCAGAATAACACATAGGATAAGGTTTTATCCCTGAAATCCCACGGGAACGGGAACTATGCGGGTTTTCCTTTGAAAACGCGGGCGAAGTCGCGGGCGGAAAGCTAGTACATTAACAAATATGTACCTGTGTCGGTCGGCGGTGTGCGCGAGTCCGGCGGCGGTGCGATCGCGCTTGCCGAGCGGCGACGTGGCCAGCGAGCGGAACGAAGGGGTCGTCGGCGTCAGCGCCTGCTTGCGCGCCGACACCTTGTTGTGCCGCTCCTGGGATACAGCAATGTGTTAGATTTCATTCTTCCTATTAATTAATATTATAAATGTGAAAGTTTGTATGGATGTTTGTTACTCTTTCACGCAAAAACTACTGAACCGATTACAATGAATTTTAGCACACATATAGAGGGTAACTTGGATTAACACATAGGATAGGTTTTATCCCGGAAATCCCACGGGAACGGGAACTATGCGGGTTTATCTTTGAAAATGCGGGCGAAGCCGCGAGCGGAAAGCTAGTACATTAATACTTTTTTAATTACTTTTGCACTGCGTCTCCTTGTCGACCAGGTTGTCTGGAAGAGATCGCTGTATGAGCGATAAGACCGCCTGTTGTGCTCTTTTATTAACTAATGTATTTTGTCCTTATTTGTACTTTTCTCTATGATGTACAATAAAGTATTTTTAATCCTACCATAAAGATTGACTAGTACTGCATAAAACAAAGTCCGCCATCTGTATGTAATACTATGATCTTTAAGATTACACAACAGATTGTGATGTCCTTTTTATAGATAGAATGAATCAAAGAACGTTCTAGTGTATCATTAAGTTTTAGATAAATCTAACTAAGCCACAGGTGAAAAGCTATTTGCTACTAAACTTTGTTGTTAACAGCGACACCAAAGAACAGGGTAAAAATAAAGTCACGTATAATTTGACGCCAATTTGGCGCCAATTTCTATGGGAAATATATTTAAACATACAAATTATTAGTTAATACAGTATGACCAATATAATATAACCACCATTAAAATTAAAAATCATCACTCTATACTAAGCTACACACTTAAAAAATATTTAAAAAAAGCTATATACAATTTAGTTTAATTATTTTAAAAATAGAACTTACTGCTTTCCTAGTCTCCCAATCGTCTTGCATCAGTTGCAGAATAGGTTTCCCATCGACAGTGAACTCTCTGCCAGATACAGCTTCATACTCCATGACCAGATCACGAATTTGCGCCTCGATTTTCGGAAGCTGTGAACATCGTTATTAATGAATATTTCAAATTCATTCCTAAAGAATATAATATTATATTATTACAGTTTGATATACCGGGTGTAATTGTTAAGTGTGCGCAGGCGACTATTATATATGGGAGTGTTTGATGTAATTTTTTTGGATATTTCTCGTTTTATTTTTAAAAAGTTATTATTGTCATTTTACTTATTAGATATAGTAATTTCAATATCAGTTTAAAGTTTTTTGATATCTGTAATAGTTACGGAATAATCGCCTGCGCACACTTAACGATTACACCCTGTATACAAAAATCTAATCCATACTTATATTATAAATGCGAAAGTAACTCTGTCTGTCTGTCTGTTACTCAATCACGCCTTAACTACTGAACCAATGAAATTTGATATAGAGATATTTTGATACCCGAGAAAGGACATAGGCTACTTTTTACCCCGGGACATAGGATAGGTTTTATCCCGGAAATCCCACGGGAACTATGGGGGTGTTTCTTTGACTGCGCGGCGAAGCCGCGGGTGGAAACCTAGTTATTAATATACAAAAAATACAAACATTGCTAGCAATAGCCTTCCTTTCTTTCTCCTCCTTGAGCAGTTGCCCCCCGCGGTTGTTATACCGTCCCGGTTCTGACGCACGAGCTTCCAACTCTGTCATCTTGAGCCATAGATTCTTACGGGTTAATACCAGATCGAAGATTTGCCTGTTACATAAGTAGAATGTTCTAGTTAATTCATATCATAAATAGCACCTAACTTTGCAAATTGGTGTGAAAGGGATAAAAAAACATACAGGCGTCATTCAACGTCATATTTTCTTGTTATAAGTTAATGGTCATAGTGCAATCTCCAGTGTATTAGATATAAGCTTCTTGGACCACAGAAATTTAGAATTGCGTGCTGTCATTGTTGTCTTTGCTTATATTGATATCAATATAAGAAAAGACAACAAGAATATGAACTTAAAAAAAATTAATGAAAAACAAAATACATATTATGTCCTTTATTCTACTACTTACTTATTTTCATTGTAGAACTTGGTAATTTTATCCAAGTACAATTCATGTAATGTAAGCGTATCTTCAGTGAAAATGTCTTCATAGTAATGCACAAACTCCTCACGCTCTTGTTGCGAGTACATGATGTTGTCCCACATTAGCTTGATCTTTGTGCGGACGTTTGCTACAAATACCTAGTCAAAAAAAATACATAATTAAATAGATAGATAGATAGATAGATAAAACGTTTATTCATAGAACACAATCACACTTACAAATAAACACAAAAGACAAAAAGCAGTAAACAATACAGAAAACACTCATACACACAGAAAAATTAAAAGTATAACAATTAAACCGTTAATGTGCACAGCGTTCTAGAAACAGGCCTTGGCTCAGCATAAATGTCAGAGTTTTTAAAGAGACCCCGACGCTGATATTCTGCCAATGCCTCTTGAGGGCAGAAAATTAAAATAAACTTAAATAAATAGATAATGCAAAGGAGATAAAGGTTAAATATTCATAAAATTATAGTATATAATATCAATAAACATATAGGTACAACAACACATCTTTTTATTCTTGTTCACTTATTAATTTTCAATTTTTTTTTTTCACAGAACTTTATACAGGCCGTAAGGACTAGGACTAGTGAGATACATTGTTTTCCTTTAACAGATTAAAATTAGAAAATGTACATTTTTATATCCACTGATACTATTTTCAACTGTTGAGTCAAAACACTACCTTAATAAATTGATATTACATATATCTCAATTCAATTGATTTGGTCTACAAAAAATTATTTAACTAGATATGGATGCGGTTAAATTTCATAAAAGACTAGCAAACCCGGCGAACTCCGTTTTGCCACCAGAGACACCTTTTCTTTACTATAAACCTCACGGAGCCCGAGACCTTTCCAACCAATGCAAAACCGTGGAAATTGGTTCGTGCATTCTGGAGTTATAGCATCAGGAAGGAATACCAGACTTATTTTTATATAGTAGAAGTATTTTTTAGTACTTACTGAAATCTTCTGGCGTTTGATCTGATCACATCTCTTAAGCTCCTCCTTGATAGCATTCTCAGTATGGGGATTGCAACCAGGGTGAGCTTGCAAGAAATTGTCTCTATAGATTTGGTCTTCTTCCAAACAATCCCACAGCTTGGCTAGACGTTCACGAAGCTCCAATACCTATTTAATAAGGAACTTGTTTTAAAACCTATACAATATATTATATTTTTTTTTTAATAATTTATAAAGATATGTATAATGTATATGTTGCATTCTTCTGGTTGAATCTGCTATTTGTTTGAATGTTCAGCGCGTTCATTGAATGACGACATTTAATTGAATGACTAAAGGGCAGCTTGTCAAGTTGTTGAATGTAATGTTCAATGTCTTGCTGTAAAACTATTTTCACTAGTTATTTTAGGAGTAAATACAAAACTCCCACTACTTTGCATACAAAGAAACATACAAACAAAAAGCAGCATTCATTCCTTTATATTATGAATATAAAATGTTCTAGTATGTTCAAATTCTTATTTTGCTTACCCTATTATTGGTCTGCTCGTATTTCTCTTGTAAGTCTTGCTGTAGCTTAGCAAGACGATCCATGTTCATATCAGTCACTCTAAAGTCCACAGACAATGAAGTAACCACTGCATGCTCAAATTTGTTCTGAGGTTTGATTTGCAATTTATCTGCAAGAAGATAAAATAAATATCAATCCATCAAATTTAATTTGAAAGTGTTAAACAGGCTATCGGTTACTTTATCAGCCAGTTGTGCAAGTGGCCTTTAGTGTTTTATTGTTTGAATAATTATAAAACACTAATTGCAAGTTTCACAACAAAAGCAAAATATGATTTAGGTGAAAGATTAAATATTGAGGTTTAAATAGTTGTTTATTATTTATTGTAATGTTTTAACAATACAATAAAATAAACAATATTTTTGAAGGGAAACTTATTTAGCGTGTTGAGTGTATAAATTCAAGGTTGTGTCATGGCAATACCGTCACGTCATGGAGTTCGGCGACGATTTTGGTATATTTCAATCTTTCCAAAGAAGTTTCACTTCTGACATGTTTCACTTTTGACACACTTTTTTTAAGTCTGAAAACTTACCCATTATATCCTTAATTTCAAATTGAGTGTTCAGAAAGATCTCTGCCCTCTTGTCCCTTTCTGCTTGCAACATCTCCAAATGAACCTTGAGTTTGTTAAGCTCGTCTTCAGACGGTAGAGGTATCTCTTGCAATTCCTGTATGGTGACACCAAGTTTATCAGCCAGATCATTCTGCCATTCCAGAAGTCTTTCCATTTTTGTCCTGCGCTGCTCAACTTGCTCTCTGTATCTGTATGTATATAAACATATAAATTACACATTAATTATTTTATCATACTTAAATAAAAAATAATAATAAGATAAACACATAAAAACAATGATTAAGATTTGAATGCATTTTATAATGTAGTATTCATAATGTAGTGTTCATTAACTTGATTGAAAAGCACACAATAATTTGCTTTTCAAAATAGGTAGATTAGGACCGTCAAGATGTATAACATCTCAGTCTCCCCGTGACCACGCTCGCTGTAAAGTGTTCGAAACGTCGGGAAAATAATATAATGAATAAATCGCGTTTAAAATCCGTTAAAAAGTCTTTAATTTCTAAATGGGTAGATTTTTTAAATATACAAAAAACTATATTATAAGTCTTTTTGTAAATAGTAATGTTGTACAGTCAACTGAAGCTTAATAAGCTTAATAAATAACACACTCACAATACTTAAGATTACTCAAACATGCCTTGATCAACAAACATATTAAAACTTTAATGAGCATTAATTAACTTGGTAGAGTCATCTAATTCATGGGTCATGGGGTCATTCTTACACAGGAGTGCATTATAAATTTGAACCTTAACCTTAATCTGTACTGAACTTACCCATATAACAGTTCAATATAAGATCTTATAGCATTATTGTCACACTTTTGAATTTACTCTTTTACAGATAAGTTCTATAGATTATATTTAAATAAAAGAATTCCATACTAGTAAAAAGTAAAAAAAACTATCTACTAACCCAGCAATTTGATTTTCCAACAGTTTTTTATAGTCTATTAACATCATATCTTCTTTAAAATCTAATATGCTAATATCAACTGAGAGGCATCGGCTGAGTTCTTCAGTTTCTTCTTTAAGTTCTAAACACAGAAAAGGAACAGATATTATAATTAAGTAAAGATATTTTGAATTATAAACAACACATTTCACTTGTAATTACATACAAATTTTACTTACTATCAACTTGTGACTGTAAAGCGCTGAGCTTTTGACCAGTCTCAGAGATGACCTCTCGATGTAACTCCTTTTCTATTTGTACCAACCTAGTGATGTTACTTATTTTCGCTTTTTCATCGACACCCAAATGAGACCAGGATAACCATAGTTCCTCCATCAATGTACGAACATTCTGAGAGATTTCTTGGAGGACCTCCTCACTATGGAAGAAATTATGAAATAAAACAAGTGGTAATTGAAATTCAATTTCTATTTTTTAGGTGATTTGAAGTGTATGATGATTGGAATGTATCTAATATATACCTAATATAGACGCTTCTGATTTGAATGGCAATAAACGGATACATCGGTTCTAAGTATCCTTTGAAAAGCACTTCAATTAAAAACATTAATATCGTTGCTTCGTGGTAGGTAATATTGTAAGCTGAACTGGTGCTTTGGAAAGAAATCAAGACCCAAAGATATTACTTATATGCGAAATATGTACCATGTAAGTATTATATGTAGAAAAATTTAACTCATGAAAATTAAAACAAATGCATTATCATTGGACAACAATATGATAAAAGAATAAGTATTTATACCGGTGTAAATAACATAGTATTGTAGTAAATTAAATTCATGGAAAATTACTCACAAAAGCTTTCCGACGTCTTCTGTAATTGCAATCATTGTTTCTACCAAAATACACCACACTCAACACTAATTCTGTAATATTTTCACATGCGTGAATCAATTTTAAACTCAATTCTAAAAAATAAAAGTTTTGGTGAGCAACGACAAAATTATTTTTAAAATTATAACGACACAGTCTACTTCGTAATATGAACGGTCTCGATTTCATACGTTTGAACTTTGAGTTTTTAAAATTCAATCGTTCGTTATAGCAAAACGTCCAAACACCGCTTTGTGATTGGCCGAATTTTTATACAATGAATCAAGATTCAAGTCACGTCGTAAACAGGCAAAGGTCCTTTCACTGACAGCCGGTGTTATTTTTTCATCTGGCAATATTTATGTGTATAAAAAGTTTTTCAACACATAATTTAGATTTGTCCTGCTGTTTATTCTTGTACTAATTAAAATGTAATTTTATTTTTATGTAAAGTATCATTATGCAGATTTTTCTCAAAATTAAAGAAAAAAAATATAGCAATAAAATATAAGAATAAATACAAATCGTTGATAAATAATTATAGCTAGAAATCACGGTAGGATGATACTTTTCAAAGTTGAGATAAAATCACGATAAAATTGCCTAGCAATGGCGTTTGGTAATTTCATTGTATTTTATTGTTTAGAAATAAAATTAAGTAGACCGTGCCACTCTTGTCTACACTGTTTAGATTAATAATTTTACAAACAAAAACGCGACCACCTTGTGGAGAAAAGTTTTCGAATTAACCTCTTTCTTTTCGATACTCTTGCGTAAAATAAATAAAATAGATGTTCATACTCAATGTGCTCAACACCAACCAAACCAACAATGAAACTGTATTGTTTCCACCTTAGGTTTCCACAGATTGTTTCTTTATAAGACAGAATTCATTTATTATTCTACAGATTTTTCTTGTTCTGGTGGTATTTTAATTCTTTTTTAATTAAATAGAACTGGCAAGTTGGCAACATTATTTTTTTAGAGACGAGGCCACAGATTGGCCACTGTTGGCCACAGAGCTAGTAATATGACATGGCCGCCGCGCGGGTGCCGCGCCCACAGAACATAATCTATATATTTTATATAATAAAACCTTATAAAACTAAGTCGATAAAATGTGCGTGCCGATAAAACTTAAAAAGGAGTCCCGACACGATAAAGGGACTTATGTGGTGTGATAGCCCTTTATCCCCCCTCGAACAAGAAAGTTCCCGTTTTAATCAAGGGCATGTTTTTAAAGATTTATGGGCTAAGTTTATGGGACTTTCTGACCCTTCAACTTGGAAATTAAGTGCAGTGGCGCCATCTGTTATCGAATATTTGAACTTCGGAGACTATACACTCCAATAGTCATTGGGTGTCTTCCGTTATGCACTGCAACCACTGCACAGTGCTATCACTGTAGAAAAATTCGTTCCGTTATGGACTGCCAGTATACTGCCGCAGTACCCTAGGGAAATTTATGACGTCATTAATCGCCGCCATATTCTACTGTGAGTACTGGCGTTTTCGAGGTAAGGTACTCGCAGTACTTTGATCACATGATCAGTCCACAGAGCAAGTAATAATTAATATGATCAGTCAAAACCACTCGAGTGCCTAATGTCTTATAAACAAAGCTAGAGTATAATCAGAAAATTTTAAAGTTCTGTAATTAGTTTGGATTAATAAATAAAACAATGGAAGAATTGCAAAAATTAACTTTATTAGACTGTGTTGAAAATGTTCAATACGAGCTGAAAGTTCTTTTTTATTCTTTTTTATGAAAAAGTACTTACTTTTATTATATTATAAATTCAATTTACAATTAATATTAATTAAAATATTTTTAATTGGACAGTACTCCAAAACAGTTTATTTTTATGTTCTAGAAAACTTTAATACACTCATTTGAATGCTGCGTCAAAAAATGCGGCTGACAGTATACTGGATTGCGTTCCATTTTAAATCGTAACCAGTATAACTGGCTATAAAGGAACGGCTTCACA
>CAJQZN010034455.1:0-41177 GCA_907164685.1 Colias eurytheme | reverse complement strand
TTATATTCAGTACGCAATTTGTGACTTTGGATATAAGCTCTTTTAGCAATATTAAATCATATTTGCTTTCCTTTTTAACACACTTTTATTAGTTTCACCTGTATGCTTGTAACCGACTCTTTTAGACTCGATTTTGATTCATTTTAAACAGACAGATTTATTTCAAATTGAACACTTATCAAGGATCGGTGACAAGACAATAATTACATGCGTTGAGAAGTTTCTTTGTTTTTTTTTTTACTATTAATTATTTGTCTAGGTAGCATCTTGATGACATGAAGTTTAAATAAATGGTAACATTTTTTTCTGTATTTGATTCATCGTCTGCCCTTTTTCTCATTTAAAGACCATAATTTTTTATTTATTCTTGAGTTTTATTATAATTGCGCTGTTCAAGTGCGGATTTGCGGATTGACAGATAAAAAAATTCTGCTTTCATAATACTTTCCATATTTAAATCGTGAAATATAAATTTGTTTATGTATAGATAATTAATAACATGTTTATTAAACAGACTAGATTTCCGCCCGCGTCTTCGCCCGCGTTTGCAAAGGAAAACCCGCATAGTTCCCGTTCCCGTGGGATTTCCGGGATAAAAACTATCCTATGTGTTAATCCAAGTTACCCTCTATATGTGTGCTAAATATCATTGTAATCGGTTCAGTAGTTTTTACGTGAAAGAGTAACAAACATCCATTCATCCATACATCCTTACAAACTTTCGCCTTTATAATATATATATTATATAGAATATATTAGATATATTAGATGTTTCCATTATATTGCTAAAATCAACAACATGGAATCAATTTATTAACGCTAAAGGTTATCAACTTCGTATGTCTTAAGTTCAAAGTTATTATCTCTTACTGCATTGATATTTGTTTTTGTACATTGCAAATAATTCCACAATATGGGACTAAAACAACTTTATTATGTTTATAATAAAGAATATTATAAAAGTTACACTTTAAAGGGTTAAATAAGTTATAGTCAAATGTAGCAATGAATAAAATATTTTTATGCGAAATCGTCGCAGTTTTGTAACGTTTTTCCTAAATGAAGAATTTTTTATTTATTAAACTATTTATATTCTTAATAAATATTTTAAAAGTGATGAATGCTAATTAGGTTATTATTGTTATTGTACAAACGAATTTTTACTTGGCATATCTAAAAATCGTATGTTAAAATAATATTGAACTGACTAAAAATATTTTGATGCAAATAAGAAATAGGTAAACTTCACTCAACACGCAAGCCAAAAAAAAGCTTGCTTCAATAAAATATTATGTACAATGTAATTAACGTTATTACAACCCATAGAAGTATATTCTTCCTACCAACTTAAAAAAAAACTTAACTTTCATAAAAATTCTTAAAATTATCTATATATATATAACTAAATAAAAAAAAATTATATTAGGAACAGGAAACTTAAAATTTAAATTTAATTCGAAATAAAAATCAACTTCAAAGTGCGTCGTTTAAAATATTATTTCTTTCCATAAAATATAAACTATTTAAGAACAATTAAAATACCACTTACCAGCAATAACTAATTGAGCAATTTATGTAATAACAAACCACAATGCTTAACACAAAAGACTACTGCGGAATTACGTCAACGAAAAGTTTTCAGGAAGTCGTAAGAAAATTCGCGCGCAACCCTGAGCACATCCGTACTCGCGAAGGATCGCGGTCAACTGAACCTATTCCTCAGCTTGTCTCCGCTTTCATGGAATGAACTGAAAGCTTTGTCACACCAAAATAACGACGTATGTCACACACACAACACAAGCCACTTCCTACCTTATCACGTGATTGTAGGGTTCAATATCGACTTACCCAAAATTTGTTTTTAAAGTATTCCGCTGTTTGTTTGGGAGGGTCGCAGAGGCGGGAATGAGTGTGTTGAAAAAAAAATAAGCCAACCACGTCTCAGTGAGTTAAGGCTCCATGGGCGGGTTTTCAGTGAATATCTTTAATTAAAACAGGAACTTCCTGGAGTAACAGTGTAATGAATTGAAGTTGCCAGGAAAAAGTGGAAAACTGTTCGCCAGGACATGAAAAGCGTAATGAAAAAGCCCGTTGAAAGTTGCCAGGATACTCTTATTAATTAATATAGAGTGGCTTGGGTTGCTCTCCAAAATGCATCTTGTATTAGCTAAATTATATTAAAGTGACCAAACACGTTTGCGTTGCTTTTGACGTCCTCAGACTGCATAAACTAAATTGATAGAAATGTGATTAAAACTGTACGAATGTCTCGAGTTTTACTTGTAAAAGGAAGTAGTTATATTAATTAATTAGTTTGTACTGACGAAAATGTAAACTTTTCGATTAAAACTTTCATTAGTGTAAGGTAATCTTCAATAGCTATTTCGTTTGACGGTGCTGTTAAAATTATCTGAATAATCACTGATTTCAACGATTCAAATGTTACGATATTGATAATTTATGCCAGACAAGATAATAAATGATTCACACATGCTTGACTCCCTGTTATTTTAAAAGAGCCGTTTATCTATGTTTATTGGAATGTTTAGTCAATAATATTTTTTTATGAATCTTGAAGATTACATTAAAACGTGTCACATTGGAATCATAACAAAAACAATAATATTTTGTTGAAAAATTTACGCAACATATCAATAACTGTACAAATTGTCTAATCACATTAAGGCTAAAGTGATACATAGGATGCTTTTAAACTAATTAATTACATAATGTTGTCGAAGTAATGTCATCACTTAATAATTTATTTTACCAAAAATGTAAGTAAAAATATATTCTGATAAAAATGTAATGTTATTTTTCAAGGGCTATTGACTACAAAACCTCTTATTCCGATTGTCATATCCATCTGAAATCAATCTCATATAATAAATCAGTAGACAATTGAAATATGAAATCACGTTACATCTCGCTCTATGAAGGCGTGGCTTGTCAAAGCGCATGCGTCGTTCACAATCTTAAGAAAAGCTTGAGATTCTTCTTAAACTCTATTGCACTGAACTTTGTTCGAGTATGAAGTGTCGTGTAGAACTTTATATCAAATGCACTATGATTGTGTACTTTAAGAAGTTGTATTTGGGTTACTTTTTAAAAAACTGTTTGTATTACTTGTTGACTTGTTTTAATGGTAGGAAAAAGCGCGTCTGTAAATTTTGCATCAAGTTTGTTGTGTTCGACGATATCTTTTATAATTACAGCACTCAAGTTATAAATCGTGGGTTTAGAATAATTTTATGAATCCTGTTTTGCCATATTCTAATAGTATAATGAGTTAAAAAAAACGTAAAGTAAAGTTAGTTTTAGTTTCTAAAAAAAACTTTTTATTAAAAAGCACACCTAAATACTTTCAGAAAGCATTAACGTTTTATGAAATTATTCATTTCTTTTCTAAAGACTATCGCAAGTAATATTATTTTCTAACTTGAAACGCTATTGAAAGCCTGAACTTAACGTTGTATTACTTATTAAAACTAAGTTTCAACATCTTCAAATCCATTAACAATTACAATACCGTGAAAAGACTACTCTATCTTGCAAATTGTATTTCGTTCCCTAAAAGAGAAAGCACCTAGACGTGCATTCGATGTATTCAAAGGCAGTTTCGAGAATATTCAATATATTTCGTTAGATGTGCATGCACGTCCGCTCATCGCGGAGTTCAGTCACGCACTGCCGCTTCGTTGCATGCAGTTCGGCGCGAGGTGGCGCTGTCAATTTGCGCGGTAACACTTTTTGGCGCCCAATGTGGGACCAAGTTTCTTCACGTAAATATATACGTGAGCTGTGAAAAATTTATCGTCCCGCCTTTCAATCGGAAGTGTGTTAGCTTTAGTTGCATTTCAATAAACAGTTCAGGGTAGTTAACTAGATAAATTTAAAGTCTTTATTCAGCTATGGTACATCTTAAATCAAAATTGCAAGGAAAAGAGGTCTTATAATGTGGTCGATTCAAAAAGTTCAACAATACGTATGTGATATAATGTTTACCCACGATTGGATTATAAAAAAACTGAACTAACTAAAAAGTAAAAACATAACAAAATCACCTTGGAAACAAACAACTGATATTATTGTACGAGGATTTATCCACATACAAATATGATCTTTCATACAAAAATATTATTATGAACTTAGGTATGAGAAATTATCACTCTTTATGCAAACAAAAAATTATAAAATTATAATCTTCCTCTAAACCATTTGAAATTTCGTTGACAATTTTTAGCGATGTGATTTAGCTAATAATACTTGAAATACCACATTTTCCTTTAAAACACTCATTCCACGATGACCGTCAAAACTACACTGGCTTTACCAGTAATTCTCTCCGCCAGTCGATTCATATTTCCCGGGCTGTAAAACCACAAACGTTTGAGTATCAAAGGTTCTCCCCGGGGAGACGGTTTGCGCCGATTAACATCCAGTCCGTTTGATGTATTCATACCTCAGGAAGTTATACAGTAAAAGTGCTCTTATTTTATAGCCAGTTAAGCATTAGGGAGGTATTTTTATATTTCAAAGGAGATAAGACGATGTTTAGCTGTGTATCCGTATATAAGCTTCGATATTGAAACAATGTTTTAAACAATGTATGCGTAAAAATATGTGTAATAAAACTATTTTATTAACAGATTTACTTTTAAAGTGCAGCTACAAGCATCTATCTTATTTATCTCACTATTCTTATTCTCAAAACAAAAATGAGGCTCCTCTTGCCTGGGGTATATCCCCTTAATAAATTAAGAAACCCCGCTCCCCGCTTCAAGGGAAATAGAAAACATTTACATGCCTAACTTAAAAAAACGATAAAAAGTGTGATAAAATGTATTGGAACCTCGTATATTAATGTAATGTGTGTGTTATTACTTCGAAAATTACATACAATATATTCTCAATAAAAAATATTTTTGTATAATTAAAATTCGCTTCCTTAAAAGTTAAAACACCTATTTCGCTCTACCAACAATCTAACAACCCCCCGATCTCTAATTACACTGTCACAAAAACAATTTCTACAATTCGCAATATATTTACTGAGATAAGAGCAAGTTCATTGGCTAATTGAATAGAAACTTCTCGTTAAGGTACGTCGCGTCGCCCTCAGGCATCTTTGAAAAATTCCCCACTAGTTTGTTTTACTGTAACTTAATAAAACCTTTAGGATAAGTTAGGAATCAACTTTGAAAACATCGGTCCACGTCGCGTCTGAAAATGTTTGTCTTATTTGTTCTGAGGAAATTATTCTTTGTCGTATTTTTTATGATTTGGTCATTTCAATGTTATTATAGAATAATAAGAGTTTTGTAGAATAATCAGATTATTATGTTATTTCAGAGGTGTGTGTGTGAAGTCCCGTGTCCCCTAGTGGGGTAAGGGGCAGATGCATTATTCATACATCTGTTTCACTGATCGATTTTCTTTAGGGACAAGTAGGTGATCAGCCTTCTGTGTCCTGCCAGACCGAGACATTTTTTTTTCTTCGTCTCCACCGGGAATCGAACCCAGGACCCCTCGGTTCTACGCTCACGCGTCAACCACTGTACCAAGGAGGCGGTCATTGCAGAGGTGTACATGTTCATAATAATTTAATTGAATAGTTAAACCATTCAGCATGTTTTAATAAATCCTGTCACAAGATGATATGTTGCTACGTCAAGGTATTATAGCGCCCGGGAAACTTCTTGGCCTAAAAGTAGCGTGGTGGTAGTGGTAGTTTTAAAGCTTGCGCATCAAGTTTTAGTACATTTTTATATGCGCAAGCTTCACCCACCACGCTACTTTTTGTGCTAAGAAGTTCACCGGGGTTATTATAATCCAAAAGAAAATAAACAGTATCTTCGTGGTATCTTCATATAACCAAAACCAACATAACCATAATGTTTATTTCGTCTCCACTTCATTAATTCGACATCACATTATAAATACTATTCTGATTCGGAAAAGCAAATCCCAAAAGCTGATTAAAACCGCGTTCAAAGCCTCTCGATGGAAGAGAAAAACAAAATTCGAGATGCACCATTAATTCCTGACTTCTTTCGAGTCATGTCCTCTTGAATAAATGAAATTGAACCTTATACAAAGGTCATATAGTTGAAATTTGCATGATAGAGTAGTGAAATGTTTTTTTTTTAATTTGATAAATCCACAGTCACCGCATTAGCGTTCTCAGTTAATCTACTTACCATTTCTACACAAACAAACAAAGTTGGCGGAGTTTTATTTTGTTCCGTTTATTTACACTTTTGCTCTCGTCTAATGGTACTTTTTAATTCCTTACTTGTTGAACTTTAGAGCGTAGATAATATAAAATTAACAACGCTTCTAGCATCTGATTGTTTCTTTGGCTATCGATTGTTATTGATTTTAAACCTAATATCACAATAATAACAGGATTGATTTAACTTCCTATTAGTTTTTCATCGTATCATAAATCTATAAAATTTAATGGAAACGTTTTAATAAATAAATTTTGTTTTTTGCTGGTTAGACTGTGATAATAATTATAAACTTGTGTAACTTAAAATTTGCGCTCCAGCTTCGTAGCTGTTCGTAGGATCGTAGGATCGTTCCTATCCAATCAAAGAAATAAGTAAGTATTTCATATTTTATTTCCACAAAACAAGGCGCTGCAATCTCCACGTAAATTACTTTTCAATACTGTAAGTATGTATTTTTGATTCCCTTTTATTTTTATACTAGCGGTCCGCCCCGGCTTCGCCCGTGGTACATATTTACGTTTTCTCTACATAAAAACCATCCTCGTACTTCAAGGAATATAATAAAAAAAGAATTATCGAAATCGGTTCAGCCGTTCTCGAGTTATGCGCTTACCAACACATTTTGCGATTCATTTTTATATCTAAGATACTATTTGAAACAACAGTTTATTTTGCTTTTTATATCAAGTGTTTATAATATAAAGTGTTTTATATTTTATTACTTACAAATCTTTTAAAATATATAAAGGCTTTACAGAAAAGAGAGTAAAACCTCGTTTGTAGTGATTGTAGTGAATTAAATAAAAAAAAACAAGCAAGCAGCCGAGCGTGAAAATTCCAAATTCAAATCAGAACGTGAGCGGAGTGCGAAGCGCGTAGACGTGCTACAAGCATTTATTCCGTTACGAGTCTATTCCAAATGCTAAATACATTTACGAAAACGAGACTATTGCGAATGGTTAGTATAATTTGCTCTTGGAGCGAAATTTGATTAGTTCTAAGTATGGTGAAAACTTCAGGTGGTTAAATAAAATCGCCAACGAATTCGTGCACTAATGAACTAAGATATTATAATTTTTAAAAAGAATTGGTCATATATTAAATTGTTATAAAATAAAGTAGTTGGCACTGCATGGAAAACTGTAAACTTAAAATTGTTATTCAAAATCGCCATTGTTAAAAATTCATTTATTTTTATTACGATACATCTAACATTGCTATTACAAGAACGATGTTACCCAATTGCTTTCAAACCAACTAAAACATGTACTCAAAGCCTAGTACACCCTCCTTCCGGCAGCCATATAAAAATATACCAAGGTATCTAACGTACGTAAAAATATACGAAGATCTAAATGTATTACATTTCTGTTCCCATTATGTTCAGAACATTCATCCAAGTCGTTATTAAGATATGTTGAAACGTATAATTTGCTTTTAAGATGTACCACGATTCTTTACAGACCAACAATGTAACAAGACCTCTGCAACTAACAAATGTTAAGTACAAACTACCAAGAGCAGGGGTCAACTGAAAATGGTCGCTGGATGAATAATGATCCAGAGAAATGCTCGACTATTTTTCATATTCTAAACGTTTTGCTCATTAGGTGTATGGTAGTAACAATGTTACTTTATTTATTGTGGTGTTTTTATTTTAATGAAATATTTTTCTGAATTGATAATAGGTATTGCAAGATGAAAAAAAAAATCAAAAAATTATAAGAAATATTATTTGAACTCTTAACTAATTAAGTAGCTAGTTCGTTAAAACTATATTATGAAATGAATGTATGTGTTTTAATATGGTTTTAATGAATCACATACAATAAAATTCGTCCTAAATCCTCTATCTTACACGAATTTCCATAGGGCGTAGAGCATAGAGTTTAGCAACTACTTCATTTAAAATTAAAGATGACCACAGTAACTTTTACTGACGTTTCGTATTATACCTACCAATGTTATCTCAATTTAAAGTAGAAAATTCATACGAAATTATTACTTACCTGCGTACGTTTGAATGCATAACTTATTTATTTATTTATGCTTTATTGTACATACATACCAGGACAAACAAACTAAGACTATAATTTTATACAATAATAACACACGGGCACATATGCACGAAAAGGCGGCCTTGTACTTCCTGACAAATAATATGAAAATTAACACTTTCTGATCCAAGCAAAGAATAATCTTTTTCAAGTCATATTTTTCTTCCTATCTTATCTCAGTGAGTCCCTAATTATTGCAATTCAACGTCCAATATAACGTCACATTCCCAAACTCGCTGGACCAACTCATTGGACGCCTCAGCTGCTATGTGTTGCGATTGTAATCGGTTACAAGTATATAGAGGTACTAGAAGTGACAAAATAGTATTTTTATTAAATTTGGTGCCATTTATTTATGGTATGTACCTTTATTTTACTATTCACACAGGATAAATGATAAAAAGTAAATTTACCACGAGACACGAAGCTATTCTTCATTCATACAGTAATTCGTACAGTGTGTTTATTGTATTAAATATAAGGATTTAAAAATGTTACCCACAAATAGATTATTTAAGCCTGAATTATAATTTGGTTTGTTAACGACCGAAAGAATAACCAGAAGATACCTATATTTGCAAGCATTCCAATACACATTCATTTAAAGTTTCTCGAATTTATGTTGTTAATAATATTTTAGTGAAGCAAAATCCTACGATTTTTTATACAATCCAAATTAGAACTTATATCCTTTGATGCTGATGCCGTTTGATATGCAGTGCAAACTAACAAGTAAAGTATTTAAATACACTGACAACGATCAGATTTTAACTTTCTTTAACACATCCAGTAATCTAATCCTCTGTACACAAAACAGTTAGGACCAGTTCAATACGGTTGCGACGAACTCGCGAGACATGTGACAGAAGTTTCTGTAGACTAGGATGTCCTCCATTTGCCAACTGTCCATGTTATGCCGGAAACTTTCTGTTTAGTTATGAATACCCGTAGGTTTAGTGGTTGAGGCTGGACCTGGGAGCTTATTCTCAAATACCTAAGGGTACGTGGATTATGATTGATTTTCTGGCTCGACGGTTGTTTCAACAACAGAAATACGCTGGATTTCGATAAGCAGAAAGAATAACATCATAAACGTTTTACAGGTAAAGACATACTATGAGGTTTCTATGAAAAATTTGCCGTTTGTTTATCATTAAAATAATAAGATAGATAATAATAGCTATGATATTATAGCCCCTTTTTGATGAGATAACTTTTAATGTTAAACTAAGATGTTTTTTAAGTGCTTATCGTAAAACGTGTTTAAAATTATGTATGTTTATAAAAATATATTTTTCTGTCTAATTTGATAAATGATATATTATATCATCGATTCAACAAAAAATAAGTACTTCATAAAATGTTCATAAAATGAACACCTAAGTTGTTAAAAAAACGCAAGCTTTTAATATCAAGACAGACTTTTAAACAAAATTCAATCTCAAAAGTATTATTGAATCCTTATTGCTCCTGTAGATTCAAAACTTCGCATCAGAAATTTAAGAAGGCTTTATCGCTTCGAGCATTGAGCAAGAAACATTAGAGCGATACTCTGCAATATCTGTATTATATTCCACGTCTTTGTCTCAAAGGAGATCTGGAATATCTAATTTAATTATGCATTTCAAACTTGTCTGAAGCGCGATCTGTTTCGATATTGCTGGAGTAACCTTAGGGCGTCGGAAACCTAAGTTAGAACGAGCTTTTTGAAACTATTTTGCGTGATTACATTGTTTTTTGTTAGATTATTCAAATTGGCAAAACTTTTTTGTTTAATAAAACGATATTTTTTTAAGCATCTAACTACGTAAATTTTTAGTACGGTATTTGGCTTTATTTCAATTGTAACCAGCTTACGTAGCTGTACTTTTATTGATATAAATTAATATTTTCCAACGACTTAATGATTACACAACAAAGTCAATTAACGATGAAGACTATATATTCGTATGTAATGATATTCTTGATAATATGCCTGAGTTAAAGAGGTTGATAACCTATCTACGTGAAAACGACCGCCAAACGTTGCAAGGTGCATTTGCCTCGTAACGAAAATAGGTCAGTAATTTTATTTTGGTTAATATAAATATTCAAAGCTTATTTAAACTACACTTAAAACATTTGATAAGTACATATTATAATATGTATAATGTTCATTTTTTCGACGGGAAAATTTCGATGGCATCTATAAAAAAAATGATCCCTAAAATATTGAATAATAAAACTTGAATTGTAACTGAAAACACATACCATAACCATAAATCCTCAAAATACCAACATTTATCAGCAGAAAGACAGTGTCCTGTTTTTCACAGGAACGGGTATGGCCTGTCGTGACTTTTATACCAAAATGTCTTACAAATTCGAGGTTCGTTTGAATGGATGGCGAGCACTTTATGCCCTGACTCAGCTATACGTCATGTCTGAATTTTTCATTCCACTTTCGCTGTTAAGATTTTCCGCCAGATGGTGGGATGATTTTTAATATTGTACCTTTGGTGCTCATGTTTCATAATATGTTAGAAATTAAAGTTATTTTCACATGATAGAGAGGTACACTACATGTTTTCGTTTGCGTATTGCAATGATTAAACTAGATTTCTGTTGTTATCGCCTACTAAAATAACATTTTATGCCTCGTAATACCTTTCGTAATATTATTCAAAAAAAGATTTTGGATATATTATCTACAAGTTCTCTACATTCAAAATTTTTAGTTCAAAATGAGATAAGTATCTAATCATGATTATAAGATAAAGGACTGTCTACGCGGGCGACATAAGCGTTGCATCGCTACTACCTCTCGTAGCATATCTCTTACCCTATAATACAGTATTTTCATTGATTTCAACAAGATTCTAATTCGATACCACGCTTCAGTTCACTCATTTCAATCTCTTCATTTACACATCCTTTTTTTGTATTGGAAAACGAACAAATTTATACAGCTTAAACCTTCAACATGTATAGGTTATCGCTTTTAAATAAAACACATCCTTATTAAACCATCCGACAATCACACGACATATCGTGTCGTACCCGTATCGTGGTCGAATCGCAATCGTATCGTAACATAAACCTATCACCGGTTCGCGTGAACCGCTCACATTGTTGATGCAATGATGCTATCTCCTTCGCGTGTGTACGCTAACGAGGCTGTTGAAACTTACCCCTTACTGATTTGCATTATGATTTCTGTTACTTATTGATGGGTTGATAATTTAACTTCTTTTAAACGTATTTCGAATTGGATGTAGCGATGGACGATGTAGATGACGTCATTTATGGGGGAGACACATGAAGTGGGTCCGAAAATATTTTCTAACTACTTTTATATTTTCAACTCCTGAAATAGTATAACAATAGTCAATATTGTAAAACATATTATCCTTGATCATTGCATTAAACAAGACACATAATTACCTTTCTTATTTAGTAATTAGTTAAGTATTTAAGAATTTATTAAAGAATAGAAAAATAATTGAGTTAGTTTCAAAATTTCATTATTTATTTTTTATTTAGTCTAACTCTAACGAGTTTTCGTTATCTTACTTGTAACCGTAACAAGATTGCGGGGCATTCTGTTATCCTCTTCCTGAATAAAGCAAGTATTGAAAAATCACTCTGTATAAAGATTAAAATTAGCCTATATAGTATTGGATTATCTGCTGATCCGACTCTAAATCAGTAACACACAGTCAGAAAAGACTATTGGAATTTGGAATTGAAATGCAAAATCAATACTCGTTGCGACAGACAGACGTCACTCTCGCCTGAATGCTTCTTAGTTTAGGAGTCTAGGAATAAAAAAAAAAACAATAATTTAATGCAAACATTACAGAGCAATACAGGGGAAATTTTATAATTTGGTTTCATGAAAATAAATTATGTTTAAAATATTATACATTAAATTGGTCGCAATTTAATTTTTGTATCTTTAATATACCTACTTAATACAAATATGTTTATTTAGAAAGAGGCCTATTGGCTATTACAGTTTACACTTTGCAAAATAACCTTGCATGAGGAATAAACATGAATTAATGGTGAAATCAAGGTCGTTCGTGACTCTCAAAATCTAGAATTAAATTGAATAGATTGTATAGACTAAAATCGTCGCTAGCAGCTGATTTTGATGGAGCATGACTGCATTATATTCTGTCTAAGCACCTAAAAAATTAATTCGAATTATTCAAAGCAGCAACTCTCAAACTATTGGAACCAGCTTGGTATTTTAGGGCTATATAAAATTCGTACACAATAAAGTCAATCGTTAAACTGTGGAGAATAGGGAAATAAATTTTTTATCAGCCTACCCTCATGGCGAACTATCAATGTTTTGTTGTTGCTTATTTTTATGTGAACTATGAATACGTAAACATTTTAGACTGGCAATATTGTGCGATATTGCGTTATGACATTTTTGACATCCATGTTTTTAGGGTTCTGTAACTGGGAAGGTGTTAATGGGTGTTTGTCTGTTTGTATGTCCTGGTGTTAAAGCTACTTTCTATACATATAATAAAATCGTAGGAAAGTCAAAACTGTACATTGAATATTTTTTTAAAAGAATACATAATCCATGATCTATAATCGATATAGAAGCCAAAAACATAGTTTTTAGAATTTTTGTCTGTTTGTCTGTTTGTCTGTTTGTCTGTTTGTCTGTATGTTTGTCCAGGCTAATCTCGAAAAGTACTGCATAGATTGACTTCAAATTTTGCATGAATATTACTAACAGGTCGGGTGAGGCTTTTTTTAAACATATTATCATGCTATCACCTCCGGGGGAGGAGCTGTGAACCTTTTTTTTTTCTTACGTATTACGTGTATTACGACAGCGTACAATCTAAAGACTCATGTTTAAATGTTGGTTTCGAGTAAGCCATGCTATTATCTAGCTTTACACAATAAAAACTATGTCATTTACGTAATTTGGGCAGAGAATCAGTTTAATGAATTTATTAGTATACAAATTTGAAACAGCGCCATCTATGAGATTTCGTAAAAATCAAATCAATTTACATGTTAACACTACTGAACACAATGTTAAAAATTAATAATTTAAATATAATTATGTTATTTATTTATTTAACTCTTTAACCCATATCTTCCCTTCCCTATAAGGTGCGCTTATAATTCGTGTGAATATACTACATTTTTAAAAGTGAGGGTAGATGTTTATTATTTTAAGTCAAACTAGACACCATTAAAGTTAATCTAATATTGATTGTGTTCATTGGTTACATTTTTAAAAATCTTCGTGTTTTAAAAATTCGATAACGAGGCGGGACTCGAACCAGCATTCTTTAGTGGTCGAATTTTTTCTATTCTTTATAAATTTATTGTTTATGAATTTATATATAAACAATAATACAAAAAGGTTAGTTCGTTGATAATTATTATTCCTTCATCATTTACATGTTGTAAGTAAAAATTTACTTTGACTGTTAATACTTTTGTTCAGTATTTACCTGTATGATTATTGCTTGGTAATTAATATATTTTCATGTCGTATACCTAATTAAAAACATAAGTTTGATGTGAAACTAGCTGGATTTATTTTTACACACTCACAGTCTTATATTTTGTGTTAATGTTAAAATAGTATTTATAGTGTAAATCATAATATTTTTTCACAATTAAAAATATTTCCTTTTTTTGATGGTGTTGGCATCGAATTAAACCGCGCTGTCGTTTCGTTCACAAAAAGTGAAGTTATGAGGACCGAATATGTAGCCGCCTCAACTTACGGAAACGAGAGTAACCTGCGTTGTCTGTTAGTTATTGTATAGTCGAATTTAACGTTACATGGAAATTGGCATCTAATTATATGAATAATACTTATATTAAATCTGTAGAGGTCAATTCTGTACATGAAATATATTTCCTAAATAACTATCACGAGGTGATTAGGGATCGACACTGACGCCAAAAATGTTTGTCCGTCTGTCTGTCTGTATAACCGTTATAGAAACAAAAACTACTCGACGGATTTAAACGAAACTTGGTACAATTATTAGTATGAAAGAAATGTTCTCCATATTATATAAAAAATATCTCCCGACATCATAATTAATGTCTATCTTTTATGGTTGAGCTTAGGAGTTCAAAGCTTTCTGATTATATTTGTCTACTAGCTGTGCCCGCGACTTCGTCCGCGTGGAATAGTGACTATGGGACCTATGACCATGGGCTCAGGGTGGGGCAACAATAATTGTTTTTATTTTCATGCTTCCACTCCCACGCCCACTCCCAGGCCCACGCCAACGCCCACGCCCACTCCCCTTCACAATTGGTACTTACCAGATCAAAGCCAGGGTAAGCGCCCCACCCAGCCCCACCGTGGCTACGCCCATGCTGAATTACTACTTAACATACAATTATTGAGTAAATACGTACTACCATAAATAATTAAAAGAATTGTTATTAAAATTTCTTACTAAACTGAGCTAAAAAACTTACGTACCAACTTATTAAAGAAAATCAAGAAATGAAATGCCTATCCTATACCAAATAGTTACTACATAATATTGTAATTAAAAATTATGATTAGTATATAATATCGAAAATCAAAAAAGAAATGCCTAACTAATTCTACGTAAAATTTCTTTTAAATTATGTCATATTATTTTTTAGGAACCAGGGTTCTCGAATTTAAAATATTACAATTTTTCCTACAGTAGGGCTTGTATACGTAGTATATTATTATTAGTCTGTGGTAGGGCGACGAATGTATTTTCGCATAGTAACGGAGGGGAACTCGCGGGGGGTCAAGTGATGCGGGCCACGTACCACAAACATGCTTAGTTTGTTGTACCGAGCGCGAAAGAAAGTCATCGTGTTTTTAGTAAAATTACTATGTAAACTAACGTAATTTAATACTTAGGTACATATTATACAGGGTGTAATCGTTAAGTGTGCACAGGCGATTTTTCCGTAAGTATTACAGATAACAAAAAAACTTTAAACTGATATCGAAAGTACTAAACCTAATGAGTAAAATGGCCGTAATAAATTTTTAAAAATAAATCGAGAAATATCAAAAAGATTATCTTTAAACCCTCACATACATTAAGTATGAAATATGAATATCCCATATACATTTAATATGAAAGATTTTAGCTTTATTTTTCTTTTTTGGTTTTCTGCTTTAATTGCTTCGCAAATTTGAAGTGGCATTTTCCACACTTTTTCCGGACATTTTCACGCATTTTCCGGATATTTTCCGGGGATTTTCCGAGCATTTTCCGGGCATTTTCCAGGCATTTTCCACGGTTTTTCCGGACATTTCCACGCGTTTTCCGGATATTTTCCAGACATTTCCCTGGCATTTTCCGGTTATTTTCCGGGACTTTCCAGACATTTCCCGGGGATCTTCCGAGCATTTCCCGGATATTTTCCGGACATTTTCACGCATTTCCCGAGCATTTCCCAGGCATTTTCCGGTTATTTTCCGGGAATTTCCCAGGCTTTTCCGGGGATTTTCCGAGCATTTCCCGGGGATTTTCCAGACATTTACAAAAAAAGAAAAAGAAAGCTAAAATCTTTCATATTAAATGTAGGTATATGGGATATTCATATTTCATACTTAATGTATGGGAGGGTTTAAAGATAATTTTTTTGATATTTCTCGATTTATTTTTAAAAATTTATTACCGCCATTTTACTCATTAGGTTAAGTACTTTCGATATCAGTTTAAAGTTTTTTGTTATCTGTGATACTTACGGAAAAATCGCCTGTGCACACTTAACGATTACACCCTGTATAATGATGCGCTCAAACTGTTAATCTACATTTAATTTAGATTATTATTTGAATTACTAAGTAATGTAGAATTTAAATCAAATTCATGTTTTCCTCAGATTTTCGATGTCCTCCGATTTTAAGATTTTCTTATCAGAGTATTCAATTTTAATGTAGTTTATTTTTATAAGAGACAATTAAGAACATTCAAAAATAAAGTGTCACGTATTTTTTTTAAACGACGAATGACAAAAAACGACGTAATCGCGGACGAAGTCGCGGGCAACAGCTAGTACAATAATAAAAGGAAGAAGACAATAATATTTTAATTTATCGATTTAAAACGTTTTTTGTTGGTAAATATATGAATATAGTATAATTAAGCTTTTTAGGATAGATTTTGAGATTAAATAATTTTCCACCTTGATTAAGTTATGAATTTAAAACACAAGAAATAATGTATCTATTCTATATTCTATTCAATATCATTTCTTGTAAAACAAGTTACTAAATGTCAAAAAGGCCACAGAGATTCTGTAAGATTGTCAAAACTAAATCCGAACTAGGATCTATTAGCCGGAGTGGCCGAGCCGTCGCTACAGCCCGGCGGACCGGAAGTGACGTCACGGATGCACTCCCCACCGGAACCAGTCTAAAAGCCTTTGCCTGCATTTATCTACCAGCTAAAATCGATACCGCTAACTTGCTTTATAAACATGTGGCGAAAATAAACAGCCTTTTGGAATTAGGGTGCTCGCTGTTGAAAAGGATTGCATTTTAAGTAAAGTTTTAATTAACAAGTTGTAATGAAAAACAAGTCTTTATATACGGGTTTTATATGTAAGATTATTTTCGTCCGTAGCTTGGTTTGTCTTATTTATAAAGTTATGTTATTGTTTTCCTTGGTTTGGTTACCTGGAAGAGATGGCTCTGTAGATCAGGTCGCCTATTGTGCAATTAATGTGTATTTCATTTTATGTTTTATATTTAATTTGGTGTGTACAATAAAGCATTCATTCATTCATTCGTTATCTACTTCTTATTTCGTTTTCTTGTAGCTACATATATTTATGTAAAAGCAATAATACAATAAATAAAAAAGACGTGTGGCACTCGGGGACTGCCGCGGTAAAACTATGCCTTCAAGCCACACCTCCGCGCCCGTCGGAGAGGGGAGCGTGAGGTTTTTCGTTACTAAATTTCTGGATTCGGTCCCCGCGCTCAAGGCCCGCGATAGAAGCTATGCAATAGCTTAAAAACACGCTACGAATTAACAACTTCCGTCATTGTTGGAATCTATCCTGTTAAAAATTGTTTTTTAACAGGATAGAGTACCAATTACCCAAAATATTTTCAAATTTTAGTTTATCAGACTCATAAGCCTTAATCAAAAGCTATTAAAGTTCAATTTGCAGTAACACGAACAAAGTTTAGATCGACTCAATTCCATTGCGCTTTAGATTGTTGCCACAAACTTTACAACTGTTTAATATTATTAGTGACAATTGTTGATAGGTATTGTTATTGATAAATTATGCTAAGAAATTTAACTTATTCTCGTATCACAAATTCGCAAATAGATTAAAATAGATTGGAATATTAAGAAAAGACGATTAAATTGTTAGTATATGCTTAAACATAATAATTATTATATCATATGGAGTCTTTTTTCAGTTTTTAAACACGCAGTTGTATATTATCATATCCTACTATTATTGTAAATGCGAAAGTTTGTGAGGATGGATGTATATGTAGGTGCGTGTATATTTGTTACGAAAAAACTACTGAACCGATTACAATGAAATTTAGCACACATATCCCGGAAATCCCAGGGATACGAGAACTATGCGGATTTTTCTAAGTTCTCCTTATATTTAAAATCAACGTAGCTTAATATTAAAACATGGAAATATGTATTGGCCAGTAAAAATTTAATTACTTACAAAATAAAATATGCCTATTTAAATCATATCTGTTTATAACGCATCACTGTATCTTTTTAGTTTTATTGAAAAAAGCCAAAATATACCACGAGTACAAGGTTAGGCACGATATTTATGAGCTCCATTGACCTAATTGTTTTAATGATACCATCATTAACTCTGTTATAACTTACAGACAACAACTGACAATAGTTATCTATTTTTTTCTAAATAATACGTTTTTCCATAATATAGTCAGAAGGTGTTGAAAATATGTAGGTATGTGATTTGTTGCTATTATATTTAAGTTATTGAATTCGTATCTATACGATAAAACCATGTAAAAAGTAATTAATTATTTGGTTTATAAATTACAACCAACGATACCTATATTATAGCTACCTTTTATATTATATCGTTGATTACAACAATGTTTATTTATTTATTTTTTAACTGTTTCTGTTAAAAAATAAATAAATAAATTCGCTGTTAGTAAAAATAAAAACCAGAACACTATTCTCCCAAACGAATTGAACAGTGGTTAAAACCCCTCCGATATCGGAGAGCATCGTTATCGTGTCGGATTCGGGTCGGGGCATTAGTAAATCGAGACTTATTTTTCTTCGTCATTTTTATTTAGGTAACCCTTAGGAAAACTATAATGAGTCTCAGATGTTCAGACAGATTGTGTGCTTGTGATTAAATTTACGAAAACTTGTAATAATTTGAACGAAATTTAAACACAGTTTATTGTAATCTTGTGTACAGTAAAGAAAAAGTCTTATCTCACGTGTTTCGTGATATTATGAGTAAAGAGTATGCAGATTTACAGAAAAAATATCTTTAGTTTGCCTGTAATTAAATGAAAAAAATATTTTAAGTTAAAACCTGAAATTCAAAGAAATTGTAACCCGACTATATTATAGAGAAAACCCTAAAAATGGTATCTTCTCTATATTTGTAAATGATTGTGGTTTGACATATTATATTCGCCCTATAGGCATGCTTTGTGATTAATATTGGTAAATATATTAATTGATTTGTGAATGAATATATTATAACATTTTTTTTTAATTTCTTCAACCAAAACGGACTTTTATCAGTCCATAGCTGATACTATCAGAGAGTAGGATCGCAAGTTGTATAATAAAAAATTAAAAAGAAAATCATCTAGGTACCTACTATACCTACAAGTGAAAACGAATCAATAATAACCAAATACAATCGATGACGCAAATAATTATATAAACCACGAAACAGCCACTCGTTATTCCAATCCTTTCTAAATTAAGATAAAACAAGCGAAGGACCAATTAGTAACTGAGATGCCTCTACTCGGCTTCTAGAACAAAAGAGAACAAATAACGAAAAACGTCTAAGTATAAGTACAGCTTACAGTTCCGATGCTCTGTAATTGCTGAGCCCCGGGCGATGCGGTCAAAGATAAAGACGTAGACGTGATAGGCATAAACAACATGTTTGGTTTCAATTGTGTTTGCTATAAAAATACTTAACTGCAAATAGCGCGATGTTTATGAATTGTAGTTTATCCATTGAAAACCATTAATGTTGAAGGAGTATATAATTAACGTATAAACCATTTAGTTGATATGTGGTATGGTTCAAATGATAATAAAGAAAAGTGATTTCAAAACTATCGTTTAATTTCCAAATCTATAATAACGAAAAATAAAAAAGAGGTATCATAGGTAAGGAGGCAACCTTGAATAAAATTTAGATAACCTATCAATAATTGCAAATGAATTTATGGTAAAATATTCTAAATTTTCACAACTCGCATATCATAGTTTGCAATTTAGTATTTTGTAGTTATGTTGTTAATAGGTAGGCCGTAATATAATACAAAATGTAATGTTTAATTTATTGTTGCCTCGCTTTTATATGGGCATATTCAAGCATATTCAAGGATTTTTTATTTCCATTTTGCATTGAACATCTGTTCGATTATTATTGTTAATCTTTGCCACATTGAAAGTTGGTAAGTCGCTATTGGAGATGGCTCTCCTTAACAATCAATCAAAGGAACCTCAATGGAATTCTTCAAGAAATAAGCGCCTACTATTACTGCTACCACTTTATACAAAATTGTTTTCAATATTAAATTGGTTTTTAAAATATGTACCCATATTAAGAGTAACAGAAAATACATAGTATATCGAGAGTGGATACCCAGTTAAGTCTTTAATATAGTCAACATTTTGACGACTTTATAGTATATACAATTAGGTATATTTTCTTTATGAAATATATTTAATTTATCTGATATATTTAGCTTGCTCTACCCTAGAGCTTTCTAACACTAGGCAAAGGTATATTAAAAATGAACATATTTACTTTTGTAGCTTACTATATATTTGTACATTATGATGCACTTTTAATCAAATCAAATCTTATTAGTGACCACACCATTCCCTACCGCGTAGTACTAAAATAGACGTTAATACATCCGAAGCACGGCTGAAAATCAGCACTGCAACTGTCTTCCAGCAGCGGTGTGCGCTGGGAAGCTGAGTTTATAATAAGAGATACGTCAATAAATGTTCTTCTTTCTTTATCTACTTCTCACTACGAGAACTAAAATTTCATAACAACAGTCTTAAAATCAAAGCTCAAAGCAACAGTTAAATTTACGCTTTGATCAAACATAATATGGCTAAGGGCCGATTTTTCAATGCTTGGTTAAAACTTATCCGTCCAATAAAGTATTACACGATAATACTAAAACGTCACGTAAACTGTCAAATACGGGCAATTAGAATACGTTTTTAAAATGGTAGTTTTAAATACATTATTCGACGAATAAGTTTTAACCATAGAAATCTAAATAAGTGGTAGATTTCTATGGTTTTAACCAAGGATTGAAAAACCAGCCCTTAGAGCTTCAGTCAATTTATCGATCCGTAAATAACTAAGTACCTAGAACTGCTTTAATTTACTTCGAAAAGTTGGCTTTCATTTACAGTAACAGTACTGAATATATGTATGCAAGTGATTATATTAAATTTCTAATTATATTGTATGTGATTTGTAACTATTTTTACTTGTTTTTTTCATCTCTATAACATTTAGTTGTATTCCCTTGTTATTATATAACCTTTTCATAAATGTTATATATAACTTTTAATTTTAAAAAGTTGTTTGATGAATGATTGAATGATTTAACATTTTTCAATATTTTTCTCATGGAAAAGGAAAAATTATACCAAATACATACGTATAACTTTGATTAATCAGTATCTATCGTAACTATTTAACCAAACACTAACAAAATTAAAAACTAAAGAGCTTCTAGAAACAAATGCAAAACCAGTATAACGAATATTCAAACTAGGTATTAACTAGTAGAAAATAGTTAACACACGAGAAGCATCCTCATTCAAAACCAAAAGGATCGATTAATTTCGCCGCGATTAAATCTCGTTCATTGCAATATCAGTAATTTTGGCTTAGCGAAATCATTACACGGACATTAACACTTTTGATAGGAATAGCTTTTATCGGTAATGCATTTGACCAATAAATTTGGGAACCTTTTATAGCAATACGACTGAATTTCGGTCATTAGTTTCTATCGTGTATTTAGAAATGCGTGTGTATCGTCAAAAGAGATTAATTTGGAGTCGTATATTATGCAATTCGGATGTCGGAATTTGAAAATGTGCAATCGTATAATGCGCTAAATAGTCAGTAGTAGTAGTATTAATCCATACTAATATTATAAATGCGAAAGTAACTCTGTCTGTCTGATACTCAATCACGCCTTAACTATTGAACCAATTTGCATGAAATTTGGTATAGAGATATTTTGATACCCGAGAAAGGACATAGGATAGGTTTTATCCCGGAAATCCTACGGGAACGGGTTTTTCTTTGAAAACGCGGGCGAAGTGGCGCGTGTGGAAAGCTAGTATTAAATGAAGTGAAGTCCCATGTCCCCAAGTGGGGTAAGGGGCAGATGCATATACATCTGTTTCACTGATCGATTTTCTTTAGGGACAAGTAGGTGATCAGCCTTCTGTGTCCTACCAGACCAAGACATTTTTTTTTCTTCGTCTCCACCGGGAATCGAACCCAGGACCCCTCGGTGCTACGCTCACGCGTCAACCATTGTACCAAGGAGGCGGTCAATAATTATAATATTAAATGACGTGATACATAATCAAGAAAATGTATAGATAGTAGAGTCGTAGGACTGGTAGGACAATTTCAATGTTTTGTAGCGCAATATTAATCTACTAGAAACCATATAACAATTATTTTACGAAATAATCTTTCTCTGTTACATGACTTACATTAAGTTTATTATTAGACACATATTACTTATATAAGTTGACAAGGTCCATTAGAAGTACATAACAAAGTTTGTGTACTCCGTCTTACACAGTTAACCAGACAACCCCTCAGAGGCTAAATTAATTTGTGTACTTTATAAAACTCTTGTCACGTATTATTTTATATTACATAACATAATGAAATAATAAAGCTAGGCAAAGTTTTATCTATGAAATAGAGTCGTTTCTCTTCAAGGATATAAAATTTGGTGTAAGCGTAACTAAAACCTGCGTAAGAGTTTAAAATTTTCATCAAATCTAAGCATAACTAGTTACTACCTACTACTAGTTTCTATAAACTTTTTTTTTATTGTCGATAGTGCTGAGATGTGGTCTAAGATGGTACGCGCTTCCCTAGAAGGTACCTATTCACTCTACGCTTGAACTAAAATAAATAATAACTTAAAAGATAAAAAATAGTAGCTTCTCACAACTATAAATAAAATATCTGCATTTATCTAAACTGCAACGTATTTAAAAGTAAAATAGCCTTCCAACTATTAAACATTTCTCGTATAAAAATCATTAACAATACCGTACGTAGTTTTTATTCAGCGATATATTGTTCAGAATTTTATTTGCATTGCATGTGACGTACAAGATAAGGTACTAAGTCTGACAATGGACTTTGTCGACATAAAAAGCCTTGGGAATATTCTTTTAAAGATTTTATCGTGTCGTTTGCATATGTTTTGTAAGGTGAATAATATTTAAAAGATCCACCATTTCTATACTTTTTTTTTAATATAAGTACCTACCTATTAAGTATTCAAGTCGATTGTTAAGTCTCGAATACCGGACTTTATAACGCATTTAATTTTAATCAATTGTCCTCCTGTTGGTCTTAGCGTGATGATATAAATCCCTTCCTCGAAAAATGGGCTATCTAACACCGAAATAATTTTCAAATCGGACCATTAGTTCCTAGATTAGCGCATTCAAACAAACAAACTCTTCAGCTTTATAATATTAGTATAGATTAATTAGGTATGTATATATTTTACTTGATTCAATTGTTTTGTTGATCATTTGAATTTCCTAGCTGTAAATATACAGGGTGTAATCATTAAGTGTGCACAGGCGATTATTCCGTAACTATTGCAGATAGCAAAAAACTCTATACATATATACGAATGACAATTATCTTAATATATATAAATCTCAGCTATTTCTTTTTATTTTTTATATAAGCCGGCGCGGCGGTAGAACGTGTAATAAGATATTTATATTACCGTATTTAATATTAATTATTATTGTTCAAAAATACACTTGTCGTTGTCGAACTGTCAAGTGTCATATGTCAACGTTTCAATGTCAAGTGTCAACTTGTGTTTGTCATTTGTATCTTCGGCCAGGCTACTTGTCTTTTAGTGCAATTTTATTTTAGACGCTGGTTGGTAAATAGTAACTGTTTAGTATATTTAACTATTATTATTTATATATTTTTGTGGATAATATTAGTTTAATTTAGTAGTATACGTATAATAACTACCTATTATTATTTATTCACTCGTATATATATGTTTAAATGATATCACCTTCAAGCGATACATCAGAAAACAGCTATTTATCTTTTCATTCTATTGATGAGTCTGGCAGTGATAGTAGCTATCGTAGTACAACGTCACCCAGTTTAAGCGACACCATCAATGATGCGTTTCAAGGCGATAGTAAAACATTTAATTTGGTCCATATAAACGCTCAAAGCGTTCCAGCGCATTATGTTGACATGCTTGCATCGTTTCAGTCTACAAGCCTTCATGCAATATTAATTTCTGAATCGTGGTTGAAGCCTTGTTTACCTTCTTCCTCTTATTCCTTACCAGGCTTCCGGCTCATTCGTAATGACCGAATTGGTAGAAGTGGTGGTGGGGTAGCGATATATCTCCGATCACATATACCCTTTAAAATTATTAGTACATCACCCCAGCCCCCACCTACAGATGCAGCCGAGCACCTCATTATTGAAGTCGTCCTTTCCTTTACCAAAATTCTCCTAGCTGTCTTTTACAGCCCCTCTCTTCTAATAGATTATTTTCCTTCGTTTGACTCAATTTGTGATAATTTAATACCAATCTATGACCACTGTATTTTAATGGGAGACTTTAATACATGTCTCTTAAAAAAAGACAGCCGGTCGCAAAAATTGGTTTCCATCGTTGAGTCACATAACTTACATCTTCTTCCTCTCAACGCCACGCATTGTGTCCCTAATTGCATCCCATCTCTCCTAGACCTAATTATAGTTTCTTCTCCCAATTTAGTTTCGAAATACGGCCAGTATCCAGCTGATGCCTTTTCACACCATGACCTCTTGCTTCTGTCATATAGAATACGGCCACCTAAACGTAAACCTAGAGTATTATTAAGACGTAATTTCAACGGTATGGATGATTCAAAACTAAAGGAAGATGCTCGCTGTATTGATTGGTCTCCGATATTTCTGTCTCTTAGCATCGATGAAAAAGTTGAGTTCTTTAACTCCGCGTTAATAAAGCTTTATGACTTGCATGCACCGCTTAGATCAGTTAAAATAAAACAATTACCTGCGCCATGGTTGACTGAAGATCTCAAAATTTTGTTGAATAAAAAAGCTCGCGCCAAGGCGAGGCATAGAGCACTTAAATGTGATGCAAGTCGAGAAAAATACAATGCAATAAGAAATAGATGCAATACATGTTGTAGAGATGCACAGCGACGGTATATTCACTCTTCTGTTGAAAACAGTGATCCCACTGTCATTTGGAAATTCCTTAGAACGTTAGGTATTGGCAAACAACGAAATAATTCAATTCCATCTAATATAAACATAGAACAACTTAACTTACATTTTTCTAATTCTTCGCCTTCTTTCGATACTCAATTAAAACATAACACATTAGATTACATTTCCAAATTACCAGTTCCCAATATTCCTCCTTTTAGCTTCAAACAATTTACCGAGTGTGATGTCAAAAGGAACATATTGTCCATCTCGTCGAGTGCTGTTGGTGGCGACTGCATTGGACGTACTATGATCTTACCTATCCTAGACATTGTTACACCTGTTATTACCCATATTCTGAATTATTCCATATCCAATAGCTCATTTTCACAGGTGTGGAAAGATTCCCACCTCATACCGATCCCCAAAAGAAATAACCCATCCTCTTTTTCCGACTTTAGACCCATCTCCATCCTTCCATTCCTTTCTAAAGTTCTGGAAAAGTTGATACATCATCAATTGCAACTGTTTTTAAACTCACATAATCTCCTTAATCCTTACCAATCCGGCTTCCGTCCAGGTCATAGTACGGCCACTGCATTAGCTAAAATAACCGATGATATTCGAATGGGCATGGACAATAAAAGGCTTACAGTACTGACCTTGTTAGACTTCAGTAATGCTTTCAACACTGTAGACCACGACATTCTCCTCAGCTTACTGTGTTCACTAAATATATCCGCACCGGTAATTGATTGGTTTCAGAGCTACCTGAATGGACGACGGCAGCGAATACACATCGATGACGTTTTGTCTTCTTGGTGTGAGGTCTCTGCCGGGGTTCCTCAAGGTGGTGTTCTGTCCCCGTTACTGTTCTCAATCTTTATTAATACCATATCAGATACCTTGCTGTCTCTCTACCACATGTATGCTGACGACCTTCAAATATACACACAGTTTACTCTTGACGAAATACACCAGGCTATTCAAGATACTAATACAGATCTGAATACTATAGTCCAATGGAGCTATCGCTATGGCTTGCAGGTTAATCCACTTAAGACCCAAGTTATTATTATTGGTAGTCCTTCGTTAATCGCAAGGGTTAACTGGGTTAATCTGCCACCCATTGTAGTTGATGGTGCCATAATTCCTTATAGTGAGTCTGTAAGAAATCTGGGTTTGATTTTTGATCAAACCTTATCGTGGAGACCTCATATCAAGGAAGTGAGCAAAAAAATGTACGCAGCAGCTGGATCCCTGAGACGATTAAGAAACTTTCTTCCTTTGCCTACTAAAATCCTTTTAGCTCAGTCCCTCCTTCTCCCTATATTAGACTATGCCGATGTAAGCTATGTAAATTTAACGATGGAACAGTTGAATGTGCTCGAACGCCTACAGAACTTCTGCATACGGTTTATATTTGGGCTCCGTAAATATGATCATGTTTCGGAGTTCCGAAAAAAGCTCAACTGGTTGCCGATTCGCTTGCGGCGGGATGCGCATGCTCTCCAACTACTGTATCGAATTTTATTTGACCCTAAAACGCCAAAATACCTTAAGGAAAGGTTTGAGTTTAGAGGTCAATGTAGTGAGGTTCGTTCATCCGAAATGTTGAGGATAATTATGCCTCAACATCGCACACATTTTTATGATGGATCTTTTACTGTACATGCTACTAAACTCTGGAATGCTCTGCCAGACTCTATCAAAAATGCTCAGTCACCAAATAGTTTTAAATGTATGGTTAAATCTCACTTTCTCAGTGTTAGCCGTACATAAAATTTATTTATATTATATACGTATTATTAATTACTATGTATTATTTTAGTATGGTATTTTTCTTTGAATCTCTATTCCCTTTTACTTATTTAGTTTATATCACAATATATATAATATGTATGTGTATCCTTTATCATAGTTATTATTGCACTACCCATTTATGTATTTTGGTATTTATTCCTCTATTCACTATTGTACCAAAGGTTGTCTGGAAGAAATCGCTCTAAGCGATAAGACCGCCAATTGTACTTAGTGTAAGTTATATTTAAGTGTTTGTATTTCTTGTTTTGTTATCTTTAAGTGCAATAAAGTATTTATAAATAAATAAATAAATAAATCTCGTGTCCTCAATGGACTCCTAAACCACATAACCGATTATAATAAAATTCGCACACCATGTGCAGTTCGATCCAACTTGAGAGATAGGATAGGGAACTATGCGGGGTTTTCTCTGAAAACGCGGGTGAAGCCGCGGGCGGAAAGCTAGTAACTTTTTAAAAATGAAACGGGAAATATCTAAAAAATTTACATAAAACACATACATTTAGTATGAGATATGACTATCCAAAACATGTAATATGGAAAATTTTGGTTCTATTTTGGTTTTGTGCTTCAATTACTTCGCAAATTTTAATGAAAATTCATTTGGGAACTGTAAACAGTGTTCGATGTGGAATAAAATGGTATTCCAAAATGAGGACGTCACTTTGTACATTTGCTTTGAATACAAAATGTATGGGTAATTAAATGTATGGGAGTGTTTTATGTAAAATTTTCAGATATATATTTCTCGTTTTATTTTTAAAAAGTTATGATTGTCATATTTTTACTCATTAGATCAAGGGGTTTCGATATCAGTTTAAAGTTTTTTGATATCTGCAATAGTTACGGAATAATCGCCTGTGCACACTTAACGATTACACCCTGTATACCTATCCTTATCCTAAGTATAAACAGTCAAGAAGAAGATGAATACATTGTACGTAACACAGTAATTTTTATCAGCTCCAGTACATCCGAATAATACGATGTTCGGAGAAAATTGGACAAGCACCCGCGAGTGGTTTTAAATTGCTTCAATTTAATCACTGGTCTACATGGTCTGCTTCATCAGGGGTATAAATCATTTGGGTTTTTCCCTTGATATATTGGTTATCGTTTTGTGTGTTTTTGTGTGGAATCTCTTTGAATGTTTTAAGTTTCTATTTGAAGGTCAATTGGTATTTGATATCGAAGGGACAGTGGGTATATAAATTGTATATAGCTGGTATAAATATAGACTAAAGAAAATAATGTTGATAAAGTAATTTTTTAGAGTTCAATTTAAATTTGATATAAAAACTTTTATCATGATGATTTATTTACAGTTGACAAGTATACAAACACAAAATTCAGGAATTATGTAAATTATGTGAATATACGAATCGAACAATGAATTCGAATAGAATATCTTTAGATTGTTTTTTTTCCTTAATTGTTTCAACTTTCAACGTTCATCCATTACACAAATCTACAAACATTTAAACATACATTTACAAATGTAATTTTTAAGTCAATTGTTAAAATTAACAATACATTGAATACGTTTTATAAGCTAATAATTGTGCCGTTCAAACAGTGTAATGTAGATAGGAGATTCCATTTCCCGTACACCACAGAGCGGATATTATGGAAATGCATCGTGTTATCGCGTACAATGATTGCCTTGCTTTATCTTATTTAAGTATGCAATACTGTTTTGGGCGTTTTTGAACTGAAATTAAAGGTATGGCAAAGGAGGTGCTTTTGGGCAGGTGTTAAAAAAACTGTATATTGTATAAAGATTGATGTCGAAAAAGATAGGAAGAAATTATGCCCAACCTTAATTCCAAGTATCAAATAAATTTAAAACAACTTTATTATATCGCCTATTCTTAACATTAGTTAGGTCTCAGACACACATTACAGGTTGTAAAACTACATTAATTCTTAAACCCTTTCGATACTAGTGGGAAAACCTACTAAATACATAATCCAATTCCAGGAATACCTATATTCCAAAACTGTTACAAACCTAACGCGGATTTACAGCTATCTATCGAAAGACCCATTACGAGAATGCATCCCAAAACATTCTGCTTTCATAAAGAAATACATCATTCGTGAAATAATCTTTAATATTCAGCATTATTTATATGAATCCTTAGCACAATCACTGGCTGACAGTCAGTTTTCATTTCCGTCGGGCGCGGCATTATCGACAGATAAATATTTTGCGGCCACTCCATAAATAACCTATAATGGAATCCATTTCGTCGTGGCTTAGGGTGAGACGGACAGACTTAGAGATTCAGATGCGACTATATTTTGGTGAAGGCAAAGAAAAGATAATTTGAATAAATATGTATAATATTTTTAACGATAAATGTGTGTCGATTTCTTTTGATTAATATACGATTAATTACTTCTATAGTTTTTACGTGAATACATAGGCATATTTAATATTCTAGTTGAAAATTTTAAAATTTACATTTAAAATATTGTATGCTGTAGATATGGGTATGTACCTATGTTGTGTCCTTTATGAAAAAGCTACGAAGTCTAGAAGAGCTGATTTAATATAAAATTATACTATTAATTTTAAATCCGGTCGTAATAGTTGGTTTCGTTAGTGTTTCACAAATTAATCTCGAGGTTTCACTCGCATAGATACCGAATAAAAGCCATCTACTAATACAAATTGTATCTATTTACTGTCTCTAGGAGAAATTTCATGCAATTCAGTCATTCAGGTCGTTGTGTAAACATGATATTTATGTGTGCCGTATTAGTTTTATTATATTACTTTTACAAACAAACATACCTGTAAATAAATAAATTTTGGGTCTCATCTAGTAGTTATTAATCTATGTCACGCATGAAACTGATTTTCCCGCCACGCCTGCGGTGACCACCATTGTTATTTAAATCCAATTGATATTTTACTAAATATATGGATACAAAGCTTTTTCCTAATATTCACATTTCATATTACATGCTGTGAATTGTGGTAAGCTGAAATTACTGAAACAACTTTTAAACTAACACATGCTATCAGCGATTGTCTACTTTTGTATAGTTAAGTAAACATATAATAACTTAATAAGTAAGCATGGCGGGTTTACGTGAATTCCGCGAAGTACAACGTTGTAAATTTCAAGTATTCAATTGACAAACAAATAACACATTAAGTAATTAAATTAAGATATAGACATATAGTCTCACCAATTAAGATTTGGAATAAAATTAAAATAGTATCAACCTATTTTAAAACAGACAATAAAACTCATAAAGGTATGTACACACCAGTAGTGTGATATAAAAAGTAGAAAAAATAATCTCCAGTGTATCCCAAGTGAATCCGACGACGAGAATGAAAATTGGATTTGCTTCTGATTGGATTTTTATTTACTTAAGACAAGAAAAATTCTGCAAGGCGAGGATTTATAAATGATTTTAGATCTGCCAGCGCCTGATTAACGATCGAGTTAGATTCATTGTTTTATATATGGCTGAGCTCTTTTAACGACTTGAAAAATATTTAAATTCGGTATTATTCAAACATTATCTATGTTTGGAATAAATGACCATAGACACGATTTATTTAAAATACAAAAATAGAAAACGAAATTTGGGATATAAAAAAAGAATTAAATCTCAAAAATGTTTCCCTTTGTTCATCCAGGGAAATACATTTTGTATGAATCTTCATAATATGAAGTACCTAGTAAAAACAATTTTCAGAAATAGCGTTTTTCATAAAGAATCCAAAAATATTAAAAAGTTACCTTATTGTCCGATTATTCGGGACTCGTTAGATATTACTTAGTTTAACCTGACTGTGATAATTGTCTTGATGAAATCTTTATATATTGCGTCTGCCTTCAGAGTTATTTTGTTTCTGAATTTACTAAGGATAAGAAAAATCAAAAAAGTAATAGGTAAGTAATTTCTTAATAAGTAGAAAATGATTACTGTGCATATTCCATACTTGTATAATTAACTATCGTTAATTACGCATTTGTATTGCATTTGGCACTTACCTATTGCGCAGTTTTTGATTTCTATACTTTGTACAACAATATTTGTATCATATCCCGGTAGATATTCAATTAAATTCTGTATGTAAGTTATTAAAAAACACAAATCCATATTTGCAGCAAAACATTGTCTCAAAAATACTAAACTAATGAACGAAGCCAACAAAACATAAACATCCCTTATCCTACTAAATTTGTAAACACGTAAAATTTGGAAACTGTTACATTATTACGCTACACTAATTAAATTCTTATCATAACGTCGTAGAGGCTATAATTGATTGACTAATTTTCAACAGAACCGTATTTTGGTATCGCCTTGGGACGTCCGACGCGCGACTTCCGACCGCTGTGTGCGAAAATTCAATAATTCAAACATTTCAAACTTGTTCTAGAACGTTCTCGAAGTTCAGTGAACTGGCAGTGCATACAGATACAATTAAATATTACATAGTCTGTGCATTTAATATTTTGTTACTTTTTTCTGCAATTGATTTAATTTAGGCACGAAAATATTATATGACATTTTATTAATTTCCTTAATAATTATTCATATAAATAAATTAACATCATATATTTTAATGTATGTATATCACTATCCCGCCATCACTTCGAAACTTACTTCGAATGATATTCAAATTAAAAAAAAAAAACGTTCTGAAAACATGCTGTTGTTGCTACGTTTTTCCATTATTAACGCGAGTTTGTTTCAAAGTATAAGTACTTCGTAGGAATGTTATATGTGCCAGTAAATCCTTAAATAATCGCCGGGGAACGTAGTATCAATATCAACAGATTAGCTGTGTACCAAGCGGCGGTAAAAGAGCGAAAAATTTATACGTGGCGTGTTATTGAGAGCGAGAAAGTTATAGGCGGCTGGTGAAAAGTATATAATACGTGATAATAGGTATGTTATTTACGAGTACGATATTAATTGAACGTTTTACAATGTTTGTTAATCAATAAGTAGATACATTCATATAAATAAGCGTAGTCATAATAGTTATAGTTCTTGGTTTTATGCATGATTAATAAACTGTTGTACGTCCAAATAGATAACAGTTTGAGTTTTTTTGTGATGTGTAATTGTAATTAAATTAATATGATTTCAGAAAGAATGTATCTTTAATGAAATTGAAACCACTTATTGTTGTTTTTAATAGATTAACAAAAAGCAAACACCGCTGCAACTGAAACCACACAAAACTCGGAGAAATTGTTGAAAAATTTCCCAACGTAGCTTCGAAGGGTGAACTCTATGAATACATTCGGCGTGAATGCGGAATGAATAAAAATGAATAAAATGAATAAAGCGAGGTGCCGAGGCGGTTAATCATCGGGAGAATTTGTTGAGTTTACGGATTAAAGGAGCTTGTTTTGTAACTCGTTAGTCTCCAGGTACCTGTTTTGATGCTTTGACTATTATTTTTGAACGATTTTTAAGCTAGCGCGCAAGAGCAACTTTTGTCCCCGCAACTATTTTGTCTCTCCCATCAACTCTATGGGGAGTTGCGTCGCTACGTGCGCGCACTTTCTTACTAGCCCATAGAGTTGATGGAAGAGACAAAATAGTTGCGGACACAAAAGTTACTCTTGCGCGCTAGCTCTAGTTGTCAAGAGACTTTGTTACTCACGGTTTTGAGGTTGGTAGATTTGTTTTTGCATACGGATAAACTAAGGACGTCGTTGTAATAAACATGTATTGCAAGTAGTTAGAGAGAACATACATTAATTTACCTAATGATATGCCACATAGAAAAGTCATATGTTTTACAACTAGTAGATAATAATTCTGAGATTTGAATCTGAAGTCATTGTTACAAGCACAGACTAATAATAATATACTACGTATACAATTACAAACATAACAACTATACTTACTTACTAATAACATGTACATAACGCAAAAAGTATTTATAGTTGTCTGTATTTTGATTGAAACACGTACCTACTGTTTATTCAGTTTGACTATATTTACACGCATCTATATTTTTACGTTCCTTGTGGTAAGTCGGTTAATAAATCATAATATTCAATAGCGATGCATCATCTTCGATCAAACGGTAGATATTTAAAATCTAAGAAAAGCGATTGCCCGATCCATCATCCCTCAATACACAGTTTTCACATTAAAGGACAAAAATAATATTTTCATTCGCTCCAATGGGAGATGAAACATTATGCCTTACCTGTATTTACGAGTCGAATTTATGTATACTGATATTGGTATTTATTAAGTTTCTTTGCTACTTAGGTAATATTATTTTAATTTTTGTTTATCAAACTCGAACATTTATTTATTCACTTTTACTTTTTCTAGATGAAGTTTTTAATCGTCATAGCATAATTTACTATTTACTACCAGTTTGGAAAGCAGTTTCTACAGTAGTGTATCTTCTTTTTATATCATTATTAAATTAATGTTTATAAATGATACAAAAGGATTAATTTCTCTACTCTACAGTTCCTTCGTACTTAACAACTGCAGGATTTTCAATTCTAGGAACATAATAATTAATAATATTGTAAATATTTTACGAGATAATAAATGAAAATCAAATTAATTTCTACGAATTCTGTAAACACACTTTTAAGAAAGAATACATTTGGATAACACAGCGTGCGCTTGAATTTATTCCTGAACGAATTAGATGAGGGAGAAACCAACTTAATTTATCATTCATAACTTATGGAATAAATATTTGAACGGAAATCTTGTACATTGCAGCTTTTTTTATTTTTCTCGTGGCAAATAAAATTGTTTAAAATTTTGGTCGTAAGCTTTCAATTAGTGAGGTAGTTAGATACATCTTAATCGTTATTTTTATAGCTTAAAGTGCACGTTTAAGCTGATTGAGCTTTAATTTTTTTATAGTAATAATATTAGATAATTGAACTTTGCATTAATGGGATTATGTTAAATGTAAACGGAAGCTCATTTTAGTTTTATTTCACACCAACGATCAAACTGTTTTAAAATGTACTAGCTTAACCCGCGGCTTCGCCCGCTTTGTCTAAAACCTAATAAATTATATACTAAAACCTTCCTCTTGAATTACTCTATCTATTAAAAAAACCACATCAAAATCCGTTGCGTAATTTTAAAGATTTAAGCATACAAAGGGACATAGGGAAATAGGGATTTAAATTCACTTCAGTCATGCTTCCATTCAAACAAACTTCATGCATATTTCCAACTCTACAGCAAAAACTGCAGCGCAAGCCAAATGAACACTTCCATTATCAATGCCTTATCAATTAATGTTAACACACTATCCTATTAGTTATAAGGATTCATATCACAAAGGTGACGTCACAAACGTTCTCAGCTCAACAAAAGCTGCTGCGAACAAAACGCGTTGTGTTTTTTACGTTTTTCGGGGGTAGATTGCAATTTTACGCGGACTGAGCGCGAATATTAAAAATTAAACAGCTTTGTGCTTACGATGGAATATAATTTATTTTTATTTCATCATGCGCCGCAAGTAGAACATTTGTATTGTCGGACAATGAAATTTGCTTTTTAATACTGCTTTCATATTATAGTAGTTACGGCAAATTGCTATTTATAATTTTATTTATTCCTTTTAAAACTGCTAACATAGTTTTGAAAGAAGCTCAAAATGTTTTGTAAATACTCGCCTTTACTTTCTTTGATTAAAATGACGTTTTATAAATTTTAATTAAATTTCATATACAGTAATGAAAAAGCAAAAATAACGTTACGTTATTTTCTAAAGAACCATCTGTACCAATTTTGAAGCTTCTGATTAATTAAAAAAAAATCTATACAATCCTAATTAATGAAAGATGATGAATGGATGTTTCATATACTCAAGAACTTGTAACTGTATGAAATTTTGTACACAGCTAAATTTAGATTAGATCATCACATAGACTACTATTCAATTGTGTAGGGGTAACGGGCTTCAGCTTAAGCTATACAGAGAAATCTTTAACTATCAACTAAGTAGAAGCCAGTCCATACTTCACAATCCCAGCAATGTGTTTAAAAACATCTTGCACTGTATAATTTCCCGCAGTGTTTTTTAAACTCAGTCCAATAATCTTATAAAGATTAAAACGAATCGTCCAGTGACGGCAAGGCGTCGTGAAGTGGTTATATATTTTCATTTTCAAGAGTCCTCGCGCCGCATGCTGCTGACTTGTGGAATTATTGCTCTTCAAAACGAGTGGCCTGTGGACAGGGATGGATTTAAACGAAAAAAATTATAATTATTGATACAAATATGGTAAAAGATGTTTGTATGATGAACTTGTGTCATGTTTGTTACTGATTTCCGAAGCTACTTTCCATATTTGATCATATATTGTCAAATGAGTATAGGATGTAAGTGTGTTTTAAATTGAATTTTAGGTAAGTATAACATTCTTATTTACAATTATATTAATTACAACTAAAATGCAGAAAATGAAATCTTTTTATATATGTAACTCTGTGCTCTATATTTTAATGGAAAGACTGATATTATGTAGTGTAGTGTCAGTGAGTTAAAAACTGTTGTAATCGGCCTACATGCAAGCTTCATCAGATATACAATTTATCAAATATTTTCTTTATCAAAAAATATCTTATTTAACTCAGTCCGTCCCTGTCCGTGAACCAATGTGTCAGTATTCGTTTTATTACGGGCGACGGAATTTTCTGCTAAGTCCACCTCCACTGGATTTTATCAGTGTATCATAGAATGGCGGCTAATATTTTATTACCTACTGCATAAACTTGTTGGCGATTGTCGTTGCGAAAAATTTATCATGCTTAGCAGTTGGTTATTTAAAATACTTTTTTATTAAGGGCCGATTTTTCAATGCTTGGATAAAACTTATTCGTCGAATAATGTATAAAACTACCATTTTAAAAACGTATTCTAATTGCCCGTATTTGACAGTTTACGTGTCATTTTAATATTATCGTGTAATACTTTATTGGACGGATACGTTTTATCCAAGCATTGAAAAATCGGCCCTAAGAGATGTATCTTTTGGGAAAATGTGTGAAGAGCTTGCATTTAATGTTTGTTACATATGAGGATTAGTTTAATCATTTTTCGAAGTATCATCAGTTAAATTTTCTAGAAGAAAATCTAGTAAAAAGTATTGAAAATCGAACCCTTGCACAATAGGTTTTTGAACTAATACATCTTCTTCTTCTGAAAATCTAACTTTTCAAGAAAATCTTTTACCATTAATTCCAAAAAAGCTTTGACCATATAATGGTATTTATTTATTCACTAATCCATCGGTGGACTATTTTTTATTACATTTAATTCACATTTAATAGGATAGCTACAATATGGGCCTCCGAAAGTGATACTTAAAAAAGTCATCTGCGATTTTTCATCAGGCCCTCGACCCGCCTGCTACGACTTGTCACCCGGTATACTGCGACTGAATCGTGTTAATACTTTATATTTTAACATTTTATATATTTACTAGCAAAAGCGGTATTTTGGGTTCGTGAAGTATTTAATCTAAATTGATTTTTGAAGTGAAATTTCTTTAGCGGCGTTGGGTATTAAATCTTAAACTCGCGTCAGGACACGTGACCTGATCGAAAAAGCGTAAGACGGATGGATATCAAACATGCTCAACGTTAATAATCAAGTTTTCACTTCTGCCGGCACTCCCGGAGTGCAACCCGTCTTTTTTTTGTAATTTGATCTAAGTAATGTTTTTATAATTGATAAGACAGACATGAATGAATAATCCTTAAAAGCTTTAAAGTGTACGCGAATAAAGCATAGATTGTGGGATAGTGTATAATATTAGTTGTTAAGCCTTGCTCTCTTAATAAAACGTGTATTCTGTTATTTCATTAACAAAATTAGTAATAGTAAAACTTTGCACATCATATTATTATCTTAAATACCATTTAAAGTACCTAATTTTCTCGAACATTTAATATATTTTCATTTCATAAATAAATTTTATTCATTTTTCTTTCGATCAAACTTGGTAATTAGAAATAAAAACTAATCTTAAAGAAAATTAAAAAGCCCTTATAATTATTATTGTCACAATTAACGTAATTTCATAACGACAAGGCTTTTAAAAACATTAAATCTTCGAAACCAACGACCATGAAAGCCGGGCACATCTTGTTTATTCACTTAAAAATCCATTACACACAAAAAGCAACACTAATAAATATGAAGACGACCGCTTTTCTTCATAAAGCCTTAAATACCTTGCAAGGGATTTTGAATCTTATTTAGTTGGTGCTTAAGGTATTATTCGTCTTGTAGGTTTCCAGCAAGACATTTTAGCGCGTTTTAAAATCGGGAAGAAGACGTCAGAATCAATTCTCGAAGCCATTTCTCAATAAACTTGGAACACATGCACCGAGGCTTTTAAACTTTGACGTGTATTGTAGTCTAAATGTATGGCGACTTTAAAGACTGACGTAAACACTTTGAAATTTGTGGCAAGGTAGCTTCTTGTGGCTGAATCTGTTTAATGGAATTTTTAACTTATTTCAGAAACTTTTATCGGCAAATTTAATAGTGAAATATAGAAAGGATGATTCTTTCATATAAATATCGTGTTCTTCTGAAATATAGAATCGAATATATATAGATATCGTCGAATTATGACACTTTGAAATTTGTGGCAAGGTAGCTTCTTGTGGCTGAATCTGTTTAATGGAATTTTTAACTTATTTCAGAAACTTTTATCGGCAAATTTAATAGTGATATATAGAAAGGATGATTCTTTCATATAAATATCGTGTTCTTCTTAAATATAGAATCTAATATATATAGATATCGTCGAATTATGAATGAACTAGATTTCCACCCGCGGCTTCGCCCGCGTATTCAAAGAAAACCCGCATTTTCGGGATAAAAAGTAGCCTATGTCTTATCCCGGGCCTTCAGCTACCTGCATATCAAATTTCATTGTTATCAGTTCAGTAATTTAACTTGACAAAATAACCAACATCCATCCCTCCATCCATTCTTACTTACAAACTTTCGCGTTTATAATATTAGTAGGATGTTTTTGGTTTTCCTTAGCGAAATATTGAAGCGTTAATTACTTGACCATGGACTAACACATTTCTTACATTTCAACGATCTATTTCGATTCTTTTCAAACCCACAATAATTCCATAGCAAAAAAAACATACATTATTGCTGTAGTCACACAAAACATGGAGACACCATAATTACGCTTTTATAGCAATAAATAAGATTGGGGTCACAATCACGAGCCTGCGTCCTGTAGAGGCGTGTCGGGCCGCCCTTTGACGGATAGTGTTCACTTTTATACGCGTATCGACATCATTTGATACTTGACATTTAATTTGATTTTTAACAAAACACGAAACCGCATAAAATGGTCAGCACTTGACAAAATTTTTATGGGACCCATGACCAACCTGAAGGCACTATCTTGCAAATAAAAAATAACTATCACAATCAGTTCATCCAGTCAAAAGTTTTGAGGTAACAAACGTAAAAAAGACAGTCGAATTGGGAACGTCCTCCTTTTTTCGAGTCGATTGAAAAGCATAAAATTACTTTTAAGTAGTGAACGAACGAAATGCCTTCCTATTTAGCATAGGTAGTCTACCACAGCAGCCGAACTGAAAGAACTGAAATAGGTACCTATATGTTCTTGAAAAAATATAGAATAGGCCAAGTAAGTATTTATAAAATGTACCTACTCTTTCCTATCAACATTCTGTTAAGTTCTTAACATTTAAATTTCATACTAAAATACACTTACACTTCGACAACACAGTATAGATATTAAACAGATTAAGCTCGAATTCATAAGCCAGTCTACACGTGTAATATCTGAAAATGTTCCCATTTACGCTGTAACTGAAGCTATTGACAGAAACTTAATATTATCTGTCTGCTTGATCTACAACTATGTGACGTTATTGAATGTTGAAAGTTGAAACAGATTTACCGAAAGTTTAGCATTAGCACGTATTAGTCTGAATTTGTATTATATTTGATGTATGATGTATGCTAAGTAGGTATAATAATATAAAGTTAATAACTGTTTAAATACTGAAAATTTTGATATAATGTTTTCATCAAACGTGGTTCAAACGATTTAAAAACTGTACGAAATAATATCTCTGCTTAATAATAAAGCCTAAGCCTATATCTGGTGTATTATTTTATCGTAAGTTGAGACGAATATTGTGAAAATCTTAAAAATAATTTTACCCAGCAAGACCGTTGTATAACTGTTTTTCTACACTTTTATTATATCCAGTAACAATTCCATTCACTCGTAACAAAATGAAGTCCAGGTGACTTTATTTTATGGAGTCAATAAAACAATCCAAGTGCTTCAAAGTTCGAGGGACTTACACATGAACTTTGATAGTTGTATGATGTATGGGAGCGGACAAAGTTGCGGCATAAAATATGTTATATGTGTTGTCAAGAATTGTTACGTCTGTGATCTTAATCTTTGAGATTGATACATTTATTTGGTACTTATTATTTGTGTTATTGTATAAAATCGTTATTGTTATTGTAATCTTAATCTATAAAAATTTTGCAATTCCTTGGTATTTCTTGGTGAAATATTTGTTTTAAATCACTCAGGAAAATTACGTATTATAAAACTAAGATGCGGGTTTATGTTCGGTAGATACTTTTCCTCTGAAGAGAACTTAAGTATCAAATAATGAATTACCTCAGAACTGGTGAGATACAATTAAAAAAAAGTATTAACTATTATCTAAATACATGACTTATAATAATTATAATATTTAAGCATCCGTCTATTTTTATAAAAAAAACATATTAATTACATAAAAAAGGTTCACATTTGACACGAAATAAACTAGCAATCAGAGAGGAGTGCCGCGTCGGAGGGAATCCTCATAAATCCGACCTTCTAGCCGCTCGCCGCTTTCAATCTTTGAGGAAGTAGGACGTTGATATATGGACACTGGATAAATCCGGCTTTGATGTACTTACTCAAATTCATAATAAATATCTTTTACTAATAACTGGATCACGAAATAAACAAACTTAAAAAATATTCTAGGTATATAATTTCGTTATTACAGGGAACATTAGTTATTTGGAAATTTTCAGTAAGGTCAAAGTACCAAGTAGAAGTGCGTCGTATTCTCCCCAAATTGGAAAAATATAATATAATTTTACCATATCAGTTATTACAAAACACTAACAACCCCCTTGAATCAGTTCTTGTTTACATGGTCCAGGAATAAATAACACATAACATGTCTTTCAGTTTATATGTATGTACTAGATAAAATTGATAAGAGAAAAATAATAATGTCACATCCAGTTCTCTATATCTTGGAAAGTATACTTCACAGAGAGGTCATGTATCGGTCGGTCCGATATAAAAGTCCTCTGTAAGACTCTGGACGGCCATCTTAGGCTTCCATTACATTACTGAAATTCACTCTTTCTGCTCAAAAGCGATCACTTTAACCCGATGCACTTTGCGGTTGGCAAGAATAAATATAATTTTAAAATAGAGGTATAAGCGACTGGATTAGAAATTGTACATGATAAAACGATGTTGGTGAACCATGGACATAACTTTTAGATCTACCCTCAATTAAGTTTTAAACAAACTGACGCACAAACATCAATTATTTTGAACTATACAGTACTTAGTTATACACATTTAAGAAGGATTTAATTTGGATTTTTTTTTGTTTCTTAGTACCTACATAATAAATGTACAATCAAATTTAATATTTCATAACGTTTAATTACAAAATTAATTTAAAGGACTACGCTCAATAAAGTAATACGCTCATAAAATAATATATTTTTTAAATATTTATTGATTCCTTTTTATCAAAACTAATTTTAGCAATTGTATCATTTATATACCCACATTTATTGAAATAACCGACCTCTATTGAATAGAATGTTATTTATATTCCAGTTAGAATCTAATCAGAAAGAACGAAAGCAATAAAATCACTCGGAGCTCGTTTTAAAACATTTTACGGCTACCAGAACTACTCTTAAAGCTAGCAAACGACCACATCGTTTAAATTTTATTTACTTACTGGCTTGCCTCCTATAAAGGTCTTAGTTTTAACGTTATCCAATGCGGGAACAGATTTCAGAGTCACAAGCTTGCCGCTAGATGGCGCTGTAACAAGGTCGTAAACATTTTACGGTTAGTCGTGCGTCAACTGTCTTTTGATGCGCACGTTTAATTTGAAAGTGAATCAATTCTTCCTGTTTTCAACTGACTTCAGAGAGGAATTAGGCCAGTGGAAATTAACATTAAATTCGCAAAGCACGATGTAGATTTGAATTTTTGGTATGTTGTTT
>CAJQZN010034454.1:0-28916 GCA_907164685.1 Colias eurytheme | reverse complement strand
ATAAAATAAATTTGTTAAAATAATGCAGCAAAATATAAATAATACTTAATATTTTAATATTTTGGTGGGAACCGGGAGAACCGGGTTTCATACTATTCAGACCCGGTTCTCAAGATCATCAAAAAACCCGGGTTTACCCGGGTTTTTCGGAACCGGGTAAACCCGGGTGCATGCCCTACGTCAGACGAATTTGCTGAGAACGTAACACATTCGTAAACACTAAGTCACCATGAAACAATACCTGGGGTTTCTTTTCATCCAGCTATTACTAGTAACATGACTTACCCAATCTACAGCGTTCAAGGAAAAAAAGGCTTTTGCGTGTCAAAAGCCGTTCGAAAGGAAAGTTTCTTTGTTCCGATATGGACGTTTCACAATAGAACTTCGAAAGTATCCTGCATTTATGATGTTTCAGGAGTTCGAAGGAACGATGTGTCGTAAATAATTTTCGATTTGGTATTTTCATTTCTATTGAAGATCGCAGTTTGCAAAGGGAAGACTTTAAACGTTAAACTTGTTAATTAAATTACGATTTGGGAATTCTTGTAATATAATTTATGAGAATGTTTACCAGTCTATTTAATTAAGAGTTGTTATGATTTAGTTACGGACAGAAGCTTAGGAATAAAAAAATCTCGGTTACTTATAAATTATTATCTGTTAAAGCTCTCAATATTTGTGTGATACATACCTACTTTACGACCACCATAAAAAAAAACTTCCTGCCACCAAAAAAACTCTCATAAATTACACTATGTTTTATTGATACAAGATGTGACATTTATTTAATCAAATTCCAATTAGTATTAGCATATAAATGGTTTTAAGTTAGTAGAAAAAACCCAATCTCAATAAGTCAAGGTGAGACCGTGGCTTCTAAGTTCTAAGCAAACTAGTTTTGTGCGTTCAATTCAAATGTTTCAAATGGGAAATCATGTTTCTGTGAGAGCAAAATCTAGTTTCGAATTCCTTTAGCTGTTCGCTGGACTAAAGTAAACCGACAGCTCTAGTACCAAGACTTGTCCGTTCGGGACTCAGGTGTTCTGACGTCACGGAGTACTTAACTCTTGCGGAATTAAAATTATTAACGACTTCAGATCAAATAAATTTTATTTAAATGAACTAATTTAACGTTATGAATTACCTGTACGAACTACCTGCTACCAATATGAATGTAATAAATTTAAAAATATACTAGTACAATCTGCCGCCAAAGTAGCCCGAATGAAACATTACATCATAATTTTACACCATAAAAATCACTTACACTTGAGAACTCAAATGCAATTTACTTGTCCTTCGTGGAATTCCATTAAAATAATGATTACTCGTATTCTACCAACAAATGTACTTTGACGATAATCTAACTAGGATGTTATGCAAGTAACAGTAGATTGTTTCATAAAGAAAGCGGTCAAATGTCAAGGAGATAATTGTTTGTGCAGGAAATTAAAGGCGTTACGTAATTAGGCCAATCTAACTGCATGCCGCGGCCGCTCTCTACCTTATACTTGGAGTTATTAGTCTTCCGATAATGGTTACGTAGGTGCTAGCTTAAGGGTGCTTTCCACCAATAATTAGCGAAGATGTTTAGCGAGGAATGTGTTTGTAAATAACCAATAGTTTAGCTTCAAGCGATAAACGCTTCAACTTCAAACTAAATTAAGCGATATGATTGGTTCTTTACAAACACAATCCTCGCTACACATATATTGGTGGAAAAGCAACCTTATTCTCTGTGCACAATTTCAAACGTGTTATAGCAGCTAACGTTTATGGTACATATTAAAAAAGTTGTAATAGTCAAGTTAATTCGTTGGTATACAGGATGTTTCCACATAACATTGATTGTAAAGGTGAAGTCGTAACATTTAGCGGCCGTAACATCTTGCCTAACAAAGTGCACTTTAGCTTTCCGCTGATAGAACAGTATAAATAGTTAGATGCTTTATGGTAATGAAATTAAATGAACAAAAGCACACACCTGAAAATTTTGTTTATTTATAATTTATGTTCCTACTCTGAGATATTTATTGTTTGAATGTACGAATGCTGCACCTGGTTTGGAGCTCATAATTTTGACTTTGAAATCAATAAGTATATGTACATAATACCAAACTAAATCCACGAACTGAAAGCTCTTTGGATAGATAACTTTAACCTTAAGGTTTGATTTAATCATCATTTTATAATTTTAAAAGCTTCCTACGGAGCTGTCCTCCTATGTTTATGTTTTAAACGAAATAGTCTTACCAAAGTCCCTCCATAATGTTTTAAAATTTCGGTTTAATTTACATTCGACCAATCTGTAAATTTCAATTTTTCATCGCTTTAATGTTTTTGACAGCCCTAATTGTACCTTCACCTAAACGATGAGCCATTACATGCAATTTACAAAATTGATCAGCCATTATAAATAGGTGGCATATAAATAGGATAAATAGGGGACTTATTTAGGAACCTACTAATGCAAAATGATGTACAAATAGTGTGTGCTGGTCACCTGTAAATAACTATAGTACCGATTAGACGTGATAATGTCTACCTCTGTACTAGACAGTACCATTATGCCTAGCTGATCGGAAATGTGAATCATGCTCGTGGGCGTCCGAAGTCTATTGTCAATTTCATTAATTGCATTTCAAGCCGTACTTGATTGACCACTTACATAATGTACGGCTTCAGTGCCAAATTACTAGAGAAAGAAATGTACAAAAAAATATATACGTACTGTACAAAACTAATCGATATTATGTAGAAGATAGATAAGATTATTAAGAAGATATAAATTAATTACTTATTATATATAAGTAGAGAGTTAATTGAATTATGCAAAGTACTCTTCCTGATTATTCAGAAAGTTACTACATAATGTAATTTACTGTCGCAATACAAATCGAATGAGATTATAGGTACGTGAAGGAACTGCATATTAGCCTAGAGTCTAGACTATACTCATAGTTGTGAAATCATATAACTTCTACCTGCAGAACGTGATTTACGTTCACTTCATATATCATCGTAATAATTACTACTTTACTAGAATCAAATACTTCAAATTGTATGTGTACCCCAAAATATAGTTCATAGATAATAAGTTTGTGACTTGTGCCTTGGTTTATCACGCATCACAGAAACACATTTAATAATGAGTCAAGTACATTAATATTATTTTCAGATATTCTCTACAGATTGCAGTATGTGATACGAGAAAGAAGGAATTTCTCTTCCTCAATGTAGAGAATTCATCTTTTTGTTTATTCGTTTCACTGATTCGTTTTACTATAAATATTTATATTTAGATCTCATTGCATTTCTTCCGATGAAATACCTTTGTCTTCATTTCTAGGTAAGTACATAATTTTCTTATGTTATACTTATAACAACATTTATTATAAGTACATATATATGTACAGACTAATAATAATATACTACGTATACAAGTATAATGTACACGTGACAATTGTACCCGCAACTTGATTATTTTATTAAACGTAAGTGACTCAATTATATTTTATTTCTGTCCCTGGTAAGAGGATTGTGTACAATTTTGGAGAGACTGCTTTCTCCTTGTACTTTGAAGTACAACTTTTTGTGTGCTATTCAATAAATAATGAGCAACATTTCCAATGTCAAGAATATCATTTCTTAAATTCGTAATTGTGAAGAATCATTAAAGCAATCTTATTTCGCTTGTCCATTATAATAAAGTTTTTGCATGCTATAAGTATAATTTAAATCCGGAGCTTACAAACGCGTGACTAACCTCATCCTGTCTTATGCCAAGGCTATTTACAAACAGTATTTGGTGAGGCTCGCAAGGTCGTCTCAATGGAGCAGTCGTTCCATAAACCAGATTCGTTTAATAAGTATTCATTATACACGCACACAACGAACGAATGATAGAATGGAACTCATAATTATAAATTACTGTAATGGTGTTCTGTTATTGGAATAGATGAAAAAAAATCCCTATTACCAGTAGTACTGTAATCTGATGAATGGCACGAAAATAATTGGCGATATGTCGGTGATTACAGAGGTTCCTTAACAAATTGATGCATCGTAGTAATTGATGCATCTTTTATATATGTATATATATGTAGGTACTTGTGTCTATAAGTCTCTGTTAAATCATCAGAGATTTAACAACATCAATTAATTTTAGTTGTAAGTTGCGACAGTGATTTGCAGCAGCTGGTACTTACGGTTTAAATAGGCTTACATCGGTGACATTTGAAGTCGTGCGAACAATGGTGCGATAACTTATCTTTCAGTGAAAGATTGTGGCTCGTTAAAGTGGGAGAATTTACGCGTCTTCCTGTTTGAATCATATCCTTAATTTTGGTTTTGGTTCATCAGTAGGTATAATGTAATGCAATGAATATAAGTAAATAATGTTCCCTATTAAATAGTAATATCAAGATTAACGAAATATTTCACAGCAATTAGCTGGTTTAACCTAAATTGTTTTCAGAATATAACAGCGTAGCGTCGCTAATAGCAAACTATTTAGTAGATATATTCTGTTAGTTATTATGATGGCCCCAACAGCAGGTAATTTACGCTGACGAGAATATTCTCCAGTTTCTCATCTATTAATAATATTATTATTTAATTAAAACAGCGCTTGAAAAGACGCCGCCAATATGATGTTGTCAACAGACTAAAATAACAACAATGACGACGATTATACAAATAAAAGATGTCTTGTATTAAAAATGCTATTTGTGGGAAAAAATATACGACGACACATTTTCATTTACTGAAAACAGGAAGTCGTCTAGTATCTTTAGCGGTAGGAATATTGGTCAAGACACGTAGAACAAAAGGTAAAATTAATTTGTAAGAGATGTTATCAACGAGTTTTATATCATGATCAAGAACGTGTTCAATATGACCCCCTGCTGAAGTGGTCGGACAGTAATTACAAGTTGAAAGGCTTCATGTTTGCGTGAAATTTTGCACAAAGGCGCTTATAGGAATTAAAAGTCTGAGCTTCTTTAGCTTTACTAGAGCATAATACACATAATTTCATAAAGCATTGTTAGAGGTCTTGTACGATCCTGGTATGCTTTAATTACAGGATAGATTTGAATAGTGTCAATTACAATGGATTTACGAACAAATTCGTAAGGGATTTAACATGAAGATTAATGAATCCTTTCCGTCGATAAGAACCTTTTTGGATAAAAGTCATTTGGAATTGGTAGAGGTTATCGTCGAATTGAAAGATAAGCATAGTCCTTTTATCGTATGTAGACCTTTAATGAAGGACCATTCCAGCAGTAATTTTAATTAAATTGTTTAATTTTAACATCAACATTTCTGTTTTTATTTTTCTATATGTATACTACAATAAATTCTATCAATATGTAAGCGATCCTCCTTCATTGAATAAAAAAATATGTTTAGAAAAAAAAGATTTTAAATGGGAAATATAACCATGACATTAAAAAAAGACAATAATAATCAGCGAACATCAGATAGTTTACAGATTAACTCTAAATTCATATCACTTAAAATATATTTTAACAATGGAGTTACGAATGTGCTCCAAACAAAAATAATTAAAGAAAATCTTTAAACCTACTATCATTTGTTTAAAGAGCGTCTGATTAGTTGGCAGCCCTATTGTACCCGGAAACAGGCCCGTCGGCAATTGCGACAAAGGAAGTCTTGCTGGCCGAAACAATTCATTACATCATCAGGGTTTTTTGGTTTAAGTTTTACTAAAGGAACTTTATTAATGTGTTGTGACTGTATGCATGTGTAATTGTAATATTAAAGACATTAAGATATTGTATTTAATATATAGGACGTGTTTAGTTATCCTTCTGTTGATTAATTATTATATTTGTAGCATTAGAACAATCGTAACGACAAATACCTACAAAATGTTTAAGACATCTTTGTAAAATTATGTTCCTTAAAAATAAGCATAAGCATTTTCAGGTTCAAATCCTTAGATTTTTTACTAATGATTATTATCGAATATCGATATAAATAGTTAAGCACATATTTAACGCCCCCTTACGATTTCCTTCTCAAAATAAACGCATGACCGGAGTAGGCGTCGGCGTCATCGGCTAGAATATTAATTGGTGGTGATTACTACCACTTTCGCTGGTTAAGCCGTGAACCGGGAGGGAGGTGAGCCGTACTAATGAAGGTATACGTATTCGAGGAGAAAGTGCACAGTAATATGGAAGGGTTTTTATGTGTATTGGCGTTTATATGCAGAAAACTTTTCTTGATGTTATAGGAATACGGAACGTGGTTTAGGTAAAATTAGTTGAAATCATTCAGATCAAATTCAATAGTGTGAAAATAAGTTCCAGGAAATGTCTATAAATTTTGGTTATAATCTTTTTATATTATCAGTCATATCTACTAAGTAAGAACTTAAGCAGTCATGAACAAACTGATATTCCATCCTACAAAGGTATTTCATCGGAAGTATTCATAAGAAGATTATGAGGTATGATCCCATAAAGCAGCAAGGCTCAGCTCAGTAAATAGTCTAGATTGTGTATGTTTTATCGTGAGAAAGGCATAATATTGCATCGCGAGACCCGCGGTGTTGCTTGTTTATGTGGCATTCGTACACAAACAGACAAACGAACGCTTCCTCCGTGCCCTTTCAGTCACGCCGACACTCGTGACTAAGCTTGATGCGCATTGAGATAAGCCTACAATGTTATTATTTATGCGGTGAATATTATTCGGTCATTCGTTAACAAAGTGATGGGATAATATCGTCGGAAACCAATATAATACATATTGATCGGCGTTGCTCTGTAGTTTATAGCTCCGTCATCATTAAGCTGACATCGCATTAAGCTCATTAACTTCGAAGCTATGCAGAATATAATGTAATTAAATTTAACATGCATTCGTATTTCGTAATGATTTCAATAGCAAACAATACATCTCAAATGGCACTCAATAATTGAAGTCGTATACAAGGGAATCAAATAATCATTTTGGAAGCTTTTTATTCTGACAGACCAAGGAGCGGCTCGGAGCAATTTGTTTCGCAATAGGGTCGTCGAGCCCCATCAAGGCAAATGAAGGGTCAGCAGATAGACCTTAATTAAACTCGATGAATTCGTTATCTTGTCAAAGTTTGTCCAATACTGACGAAGGTATCAAAAGCTTTATAGAAGTCAAAGTTTAGCGCTCTTTAAACAAAAGTTACTAATGCAAGAACACTTCGTCAAGTACCTACTTACAGCTTTAACTTCCTTCCTTAACTGATAACAACTTACAGAACGTTTTCAAATAACAATAGCAGTGCACTGGTACTTACGTGGAATGCAAAAACATAATAAATCATGGTCTATGGAAAACAAAATATACTTAGAGTAGGTACCTAAGTCTGTTAGAACTTAAAAGCTTTGGATGCTTTTATTGTTTCATGGAATTCAATTAGAAATACTTTGAATATTGATCCATAGAAATTACAATGCGTAGACAAATGAAATCTTATTGATGTAATTAAATAGAGATTATTATAGTACCTATTAGTTAAGAGATAGTAAGTCTATGTAGATTGTAAACTTGAGCAACACAGAGCACATTTCTATGTACTTTCACTGCACACAATAGGATCTAAGTTAATTCTAATCACCGATCAAGGGTTCATTGTGGCTATGTCGATTGTCGGCGCGCGCGCATTCTACCGTGAAAATGTAAACTGATCGGAATTGGAATGCAATGATAAGTGAATAGGCTCTAATTAAAACCGAGGGTCGAGATAAATGTATCGTTCACGAGTCACGAGGTAGGGGCTTTCAAATGATAGACAAACAGATGTTCTATCACGTGTCTCCAGCAGATGTTTGCGAATGTTCGCTTACACGGATTTGCATTGTATCAATGAACTTTATAGAGATGATCTATCTGATATCCTGATAAAACACTTTGCGTTTGAAATGAATACTTTTTTTTATTTGCGTTTATGTTAAAGTCATGACTCATGTGTATAATTATCGATTAAAAATAAAAAAGAATTCTTTTAACATATGAAACAAACTATGTTATAACTATGTACTTAAATATTCGTACAAAGTTTGAATCACATTAGAAACATCGCACACACATAATGGAAAAGGCCCGCCAAAACATCTGGCATTTGTCACGTGTATATTTCGTTTTGATAAGCGTGACAATGTGCACATCGGCTAATGCACCGCCCCACACATTACAGAGCAGACCATTAAACTGAGATTACATAATGCAATGACTAATTTCACATTTTCCAATACAGGGGCTGATGAAATGATCATCATAAAATTTGAAACAGGTCTGCGGGTCAGCGGCACGTGTTCAAAGTCAATTATTGTAAAGCATAAAAGGATTTAATGGCTATTGTAATCAATTTAGAGTGGTCTTTGGTTTAAGGGACGATAAATTAAATCTTGATGTCATGCGTTAATAAAATGTATCCTTTAAATTGGATTTAAAGCTTAAATCACTTTTACTTTTTAATTTATTACATACACTCAATAAAGCTTATTAATATTTCAATTTACATATAAAGAGGGTATATTTAATTTTGTATCAATCTAGAAACAACAGCGTCGGAAATTTCTCAAAGAGTGAATGATCGTGTAGTGAACAGGAAGCATGAATAATCTATTGACCTATACCAAATGGTCAATGCACGTTATATATAGGTACACTTGAAAAATACACTTCGCATTTACATTGTTATCTCTGATATAAACGTGATTTTACGTTTTTCTAATAATTTATAAGATTAAGGAAAAAGCATATAATTATATATAAAATAATTATACAAAAAATCTCAGAATTAATGTGCAACGTGCATACATGAGGAATTGAGGAACTATGCACTAGCGGCTAGCCCATGAACGATCAAACTAATATCAAGATCAAAATCGCCCTCAAACATTACTAATGACATTACCAACGAATTAAACATTTAACTAATTAATTACTAATGTATTTAAAATGGCCTGTTTACAACGCAATTAATTCAGACAGGATTATTTATTTTGAATGTTTTAAAGCGCGTGCTCCTTCCAGCTGTTGTGGCTTGAAGTGAATATAAATGTTCAAGCCGATACGTGTATTATTCATGCAATCATTTTCAATCGGCTATTATTTGCTTTCTAAAGAGTTCCACATTGTCCGCTCGGAGCCATGTGGTGATGAAGCACATCTATTGTGTTCCGATGCAACTGTCTATTTAGTTTTTTTATAATGTTATTTATAGCAGGATTACAGCTTGTGCATTTTTATCTCCTAAAGCTAACCAACAATAAAATTGAGAGGTTTGACGTACACTTTCAATATTCTTAAAAAGTGTTCAGTATAGCAAGTATGGGCATACATGAACGGATAATACAGTTCTTATTAAATCCTGTAAGTAAGATAAGAGTGCTTATGGGTAAAGTGGCTTCGTAACAATAGTGCAACGAAGCAGTAGATTAAGCTAGATCAGGAGCTTTAGACGTGCTTGGGAAAATCAGGTTTTAAAAATCAACCTCTATGAGCTGTTTCTTGCATGACACATTATACTTGTAAATGAATCTGATATAGAGTTTATCAACAAACTAAACAATTATTTAGCTTAATCATGACACAATTATATATCCACGAAATCGTGCGTCGAAATAGTGTCATTGATATAAAATATATGATACCTAGTGGCGACTAGATTTGGCCGCATAAACGATCGATAAATTAGCACAATGAACCAATAATCGGTTGACCCAGTGCACGCACTTCTCATTCAACAGTTTTTATCGATCTCATAAATAAACTTATCTAAGAGGACCCGAAAATAGCACAAATTATAAAGCATATGCGTGAGTATGAATGAAACGCATCACTGGCATGTGGTGTATTATTTTGTTTGGTAATAAAAAGTACATCTGTCGTGTTTGAAGAATTATGTCTATTTCCTTGTTTATTTAATAAACACTATGATGCTCGGAACTACATAAAACGCAATTTAATTACATGGCAGTAATGATTTTATGTCCAATAAATTGATAATAAATTATCATTAAAGTTATTTCATATTTGTAAAATATCGTTTTGTAATTTTCATTCATACAGACGTGTGCATGTGTGGGTGAATAAAATGCTGGTAAATTTTGCCTTATTTTTCGAAAAGCGGTTGTTAAGATGCAATACGCAGAAAATAAATGCCTATCCGATATTTGGGACACTTCGCCGCCCGAGGCAGTCAATTTTCTCAACGTCGCGTCGGTTTTTCGAGGCCTAACTTATTTCATGGAGATAAGATTATTTTACATTTTGAGATTTTTGGTTCGCATGTTTTTTTTATCTATCAAGTATCGCATTAATAAATATACCTTAGTAATCTTTCATTTCACCCATTCAAAATGTATAAAATGAAAGTTCAAAATCAAACAGTTTTTAGGTAGGTACCTATGTACAAAACAATTGAACAACACATTTGTTTCTTATTTGTGCTGTGGATCATTTCCATACGTAGAATGTAGATACTTCCATTTCGAATACTTTCCTTACGTTAACATAAACGGGGATACAATTCTTCGTAATCTACCTATGTCATAAAACCACAATGTTGATGTAAGAAACGCGTTCAAAGCAGGTCGGCCCAAAGCGTCAATCGAATTTTATGCTTGCTATTAAGCGTGGTGAGCACAGGTCATAAACAGCATCATTTTGCCAGAGAAAAACAAATAAATTAAGTTAAGGAGCCACATCAAGCACGATTTATTTGCGTCAAGTTCGCTAGCGGCCATAAGTCATTATTATGGAGTAGTCGGTAGGAAGTGCGGAAGAGTTATTGAAATGTATTACTGTAATGTGCTGTTTATTCTAGGATTCGCGAGGTTGTCGACCGCATGCAGACAAATAAATGACGCCCGTGGCTCAACCTCGTGCACATCTATTAATGAAACTTCAAAGTGCCGGACAATTAGTCTATTTTAATTGGAAACTACAATGATGAGAGCATGTATGACTTCGGCAATAACTCATCTCCACTAAGATAAGACGTCCTTTATTTGTCAATTTCACTCAATTTTAGGCCATTGAGAATAATAAATTAAATAATACAGCATCGGTACTTTATCTAAGGGGCGCCGAAAATAGCACAATTTACAATGCTTATCTATAACAATACCTAGAGATATAAATCCTCCTCAAACAGAATCATCACCCTGAAATTATCACTGACGTTCATAATGCTATCCTCCTCGAACAGAATCATCACCCTGAAATTATCACTGACGTCCATAATGCTAAACATATTCTAAAGGTAATTTATCAGCGTAGCCTTCTAATAAGGAATAATGAGCGAACATCAACCCCCACCTTGTTTGTTTCCAACCCCTAAGCTTGTTCGTGTTGTACGATTTAATGCGGGCCTCAATGTATACGGACAATTTAATATAATAAATTTGGTAAATTGTCAAAGCCAGTGTTAATATACTAAACAGTAAACACTATATAAAGCAACAAACATTGTGATAACGATTTTAACGTGTTAGCAAATACACACAAATAAATCGAATTTATTTTATTACTGTGCTGTGTGATCATTCTTCATACATGATTGGATTCCTCGGATGTGGATTCCTCATTTCCTCCAAGACCCATGGCGATTGTTTTCAGTAGCTTTTACTGCGACTAATTATGTCGTAATACTTATACTCATAAACACGCATCTTTGAAAACATATCAGGTGTCACGTTAAAAAGAAAGAAGCGAGAATAAGCCACTTAACGCGTGCGTATTTGATTAGAAATGTTATACGTATTACGTTATTTAATATTACTTAATGTAGTTTCATTACGTAGTAGGAACACGAACGGTTGTTGAGTAATCCATTTGGTCTCAAGTTCGCTTTTAAGATATGATCTTAGTGGGTGTTTGTTTTGTCCTGACGTGAGAGCCGCAGGCGCCGGCCGAAGCTGTGTTCTTAGCTCTTAAACCGCCATTACTAAATCTCGCCTAGTAAATATACATTACGCTTTGGGCAGTGATTTATTGTTTATTTTAAATCAAAACAATGGAGTTAGAAGTTCCAACACCGTAATTACCATTAGCCCGCGTTACGTGTACCTACAACTGAACAAATAATTTCTAAATCAATTTGTTTAACTATTTTTTAATTTTAAACTGTCTTTGTATTCTTAATGTCTAAATAAAAATTACGCTCACACAGAGTAATTTATAAAAAAAAATACATTAATATTTAATATGTATTAAAAAGCAATAATGTTCAAAGTAACATCATCAAAATCGATTTTATAAAATGTTCTGACAAAACGAAACCCGATACGCTGTATAAATTGTAGAGTCAGCTAAGTAAATGATGTCCATCATATTTGATGCATGTCACGATCAAACAGCTATATAAAACCCACGTACGAATACTCCATAGCATATCTGGTATCTATCTGGCTTGAGAAAAATTCAATTTCTATGGCCGTAGTCATTTAGTACCGGTTATTCTTACGATCGTCGAGAAAGGTATTTGGGCGATGCTTGGCCGCGTCTTATTGAAATGGGAGTTTATGTTTCACACATTTGTCATGTGAGTGATAATGAAATAAAGAGAGATGTAAATACTTTTATGGTGAACAAATTGTGTGGGACTATATTGTCTGTTTTCAAGTAGGTTTAAATTAACTGACTCTACCTTAAATTTTACTCGTTGTATGAGTATGTTAAGACATCTTCCTAAATATTTTAAAGATAACAAAAGGCTTATTTGTAGTTATATTATAAAGTGTAACGACTTCAACCAGTCAGTTTATAAAGCGAATGGGTTAATCCCCTCTTAGACAGAAATTGCCTATTTAACCTTTGTTAATCCTTATAATATATCTGAAGCTTGTATTATTACCGTAAGCCTTTTATAAAGCGCTTTTACCATACGTACATTTTTAATGATAGTAGTTGGTATCTGTCAAGCCTGAGAGGCGTTTTATCAAACAAAACAAATAGAAGAAAGTCAAAACACCGTAGAAGTTTATTTATTTAGTTGACTCGCAGTAAAAAACGTGTTTCTCAGGGAAGTAATCATTACATCTTTAGGACACGTCATTAGAATGTTCAGACGTATTTATTATTGTCTTTATGTTAACTAAAAATAATATAATGAAGGGAGGCGATGCTTGCGTTATTTCACTTCGCACCTATGCCGTGTAATGTCATGTACTTCGATTACCTAAAGAGCACGTAAGCTATTTTCGTATGCAGGGGTCTCCCAACTCCCATCACCCATGCGCATATGCCACAAACAAATGCGTTACCTTCGAAACTAAAAATTAACTGTTTACAGAATCACTCGTCAAACGGGAATTAAATACAGTGATACTGCACAGAAATACGGTTTTTGAATATATTTACATTCTAAATGCGTGAACTTTATTTATTTTGTAGCCAAGAAGAGTCTCAGTTTCCACGGTTATGTTTCTTGTATTATTAATTTCCTTAATTAGTGAAATTGCATGTATCTACTAATTACAAAGAGTTTAAAACTTGAGTGCTGTTTTTTTGAGATATAATGCTCGAGATTAAAACGATCGATCGAAAAAAATCCTAATTCACTATCATCAAATCAATAAACTTTGACACATCGTTAGTAAACCTACGTTAATTGAAAAATTACCTTAAAACTTAACATATAGTTAGTCATGCGCGGAAGTGAATAGAGCCACGTTACGCAACATTAGATAAACAAACTTATAAGGCAATTGAATGCACCGTAGCTCGTAGGAGTATCAGACGATGAATGAAGCAGAGGTCGCCCACTCTATAACTGTACACCATCAAACATGGCCCACTCTATCAATGTTAGGTAATACAGACTGGTTTAACGTTATAGTTAAGATGTGAGAGATTAAAAATATTTATAGACTGTTAGTTTTAAATTGTGTGTCGTTTCAGGTAGAGTTTGAGGTAGAGGTGACTTGATTATTGATATAATGAAGTGCACTATTATCTGTGATGCATTTAACATAGGTATTTATTGCTTTTCATGCTGAAAACTGGCAAACGAAAGAATGAAATGAGTTTTATTTTTTAACTAGCTGCGCATCGCGGATTCACCCGTGCGGCTCCGCTCCTGTTGGTCTTAGCGTTATGATATATACTACATATATATCCTATACCTATAGCCTTCCTCGATAAATGGGCTATATTATTTTAACAGTTGTGTGTAGTAGTTCCTGAGATTAGCGCGTTCAAACAAACAAACTCTTCAGCTTTATAATATTAGTATAGATATCTATTGAAAAACAAGAAACTATGTTCTTTGAACTACGTAAAATAAGCGAATATATTTCGTTTAATGGAAGTACGAAATTCTTTTAACACACTTCGTTAAATATTCTATTTGAGATAATTGCGTTATGATTTATTCATTATTTATTTTTCACAGACTGCAATTATGTGAGTGGAACTCAGTCTATTTGTAAAGCCGTCTTGTTAAAAATTATAGTGGTCATATACTCATTAAATATTATAAAAAATGTTAACAAATCATTAATTTAATAGACAAACATTCGCTATATTATAATCAACTATTAAATAATTTTAAACGAGCCGACTTAACTATGTAGCACAAAATGAATGGCAGGTAGTATTTCACTCAAGGTTTAAAACTGGTCCAAAACAACCCTATTATTTTAAATGAAACTCAATTATGGGTTGTTGAAGTGTAATAACACAGTTTTCAAATTCATTATTGATAGGTGGTCGGTGAAAAAAGTATATACGCATCTTACACGCATATTTAAAAAGGTATCGATTTGTTTGATTGAATATAAGTTACTATATTTGTAACTAACTAAATAAGGGTTTAGATTTGGTTTAGATACTTTTTAAATTGACGGAATTTCAAAATAACACAGACAGTTGATAATTCTTATTATAAAAATGTCAGCGTTAAGTAGTACAAAGAAATACAGAAACTGTTTCATTTAAAGTCGTCCATATACATTAACAGTTTTATTTACCAATCTAAAACAGATCGCTTTATATAAACAGCATTTTTATCTCAATCTGTAATTAAATTTGGGTCCGTAATTGTGATTATCAAGACGGTGGCGTTTGAAATTAACCAGTATATTTATGGGCATACTGCACAACAACGTTTTCATTTTTATTCTGTGGCATCACTGTATGCACGGAGGTTTTTATGTCACGGCGACAACGTGACTCCAAAAACGTAGTTTTATGAATAAGTTAAAAAAACAGTGTACGTTTGTTCATTACTTAATATTTAATGAAACATGATATGACGTTATGTTACAAGAAGTGAAAAGTAAATTTCATGCCTTTCATTGGACGTAAATATAATGCTTACCATAGATAATATTCTTATTATACATAGCTCACGTGTAGATATCACGGATTACTTACTTATCCTTCATGATGTACGAAACCTTATAGGTTCACACGGGCCTACTGAAAACAATTAACTACTGCATTGCAAATAAACAAACAGCGAAATTTACAAGAAAATGGCATGTCACAAAGAAAATTATCAGTTGGTAATTATTATCTAATCATTTGTGTACGTTAGTACACATTCTTCGATAAGATAACCTCGTCTTCGTATTAAAACAGAACATTATAATATGGTATTATAACACTTTTTTAGAAGTAATTCATTATTCAATTATCACCAAACGTAAAAACATTTTTGTGATATTTCATATTCTTAGTACATACTTACCTATAGTTTCTTGGAAATATGTTACAAATTTCACCACAAATAAATAGTTTACACTCGCTATTACTTTATTTTTCATACATATTAAATTTCATGTAAAGCATCAAGCCCTTGAAATAAAGTGATCTGTGAACAATCAAATCAGTGGGATGCGGTTATTGAACTTGACCATGAAGTATTCCATTTATTATTCGTATGGTAAAATGTATTAAACAATTATTTGAATGGGAAAAATATTTTTGCATATGCAAATGTATGTTAACTTATGCCGTCATGCTTTGCTCCTCTTATAATCACCAAAAAAAAGTGTAGTTCTTTACATATTTTAAATATTTTATAGGTACCTAACGGTAACACTTCGGTAACACATAAAATCGTTGATTGATACACTCAGAATAGTAACACTCGATACGCTTAAAATATGTTTTTGTTGGTATAAAAAATACTTGAGTGGATCTTATCAACATTGATTGATACATTGCGCTCTTCACTCCGCTGATACGGAGTACAATGAGAACAAAATTATTTCCTATTGTGTACCTTAAATCACTTCTTTAATTTGAGACCTTTCAACATCACCATGGGTGCTCGTAACGTCTATTGAAAGTCCGTATTGAGCAAGACCGACGCGACGTGATACGGTTCGACTTTTGATAACTGAACCTTGAATTGAATGTTACTCCGCTCGAGTATCCGCCAAGAAATTTGCGGGATTTCTTTGTCATAACTTTTATAATAGCCATTTGTTTCCAAATTTTCTGGCTGCTGAAAATTGGCCACAATGTACAGATTTTATCAACAACGTCTATGGACTTTATGTAAGTTTTGTCGTTTTATAGAGCAGTGAAGATAATGGCCAAAAAGGGCGAGGGCCGCTACAATTTGTATGAAAATAGGCCAAAAATGCCGTCGACGACGCATTAGCAAGCAAGATATAAGATAATTAAGTCAAAAGTTCTTAAAGAATGTTAATTTATAATAAGTATCAAGTTCTTAAGTCGAGAAATTATGTATTCCGCTAAAATTGCATTAAAAAGCTTGCTAGATTCAGCTTGCAATATGAAAGTTTCACGGTTAAAACTTGAAAGTAAATTCTAAGACGTAAACCGTAAAATTCTATAAATTATTAAAATCCCAGCTTGTCAATCACAAAAGGGATACTTCAGTTTTCTCGCTATCAGCAGAGAAACGCGTACACAAATCAAGTTCTGTTGTGAAGGCCAAGGTGTCATGTGTCGGCTGGAGTCCCAACAAAGCGCTATGGAACGCTGACTGTTTGCTTTCACTGTCCATACGAATGCTCGAAACTCTACACCCACGCCTGTGGCCGGGATAAACACGATGAATTAGGTCGATTACACACGCTTCGAGAACTTGCTTAAGTGCAGCTTGCTATTAAATCTTCCAGTTGTTGATTTTTATTCGTGTTTGTTGTCATTTGTTATGCGTTGACGGGATCCTCACGGAATAATAATGTTACATCTTTGTAAATGTTTAAACAATTAAGTTGGTGTTGGTATTGGTTTGTGGGCGTATTTATTTTATTGTAGAGGCGGCTCTACCACCTCAAGGAGAAATAATTTAGGGACAGTTGAAAATTTATCCAACTGTACTTTAACGTCTTTAACTACAATAGCGCTAGAGATGGAAAGGTTGGATGAATTAGTTCGAGCAAAATATATGTATCTGTATTAAATCATTGTTAGATAGTTAATTAGTAATTACTGTGTTAAATTCATAGTTCAGCTACCATAAATGTATATAATGTTATGAAAACTTCTGTGTGTGTGGCAGATACGCAGGGTTGTTTACATTCCAACTAAGAACCCTCCTTCCAGCATCTATTGTACGTGATCAAACCGTATTTACATCACAAAAGCGAACTTTGGCTAAGCGCCATGCACGCGCTCAATGCTCACTAGTAAAATGAGGTGAATTTTGCAAATTCTCAATTGCTGTTCAAATTTTCATTCAATATTGAAGAAATTATGGCACACATCAATTGGAATAAGGTTCGCCGTTACTCAATGGAACAATGAAAATTTAACAATATCACGGTAACAGGTAGGAGATTATGTATATCATAAAATTTGAAATATACGAGTAGGTAAAGTAATCATTTACTGCACTTTAACATTTTATCATTGGTCCGTTTTGTGGAGAAACATTCAATTTGAACAAATTTTGCATACAATTCTATACCTACTAAACTAGGTTGTATAACAACACAATACTGTGCTTCTATTCGGGTAATTTACAAACAAAAGATAAATAAAATTGCCGTCGTTCGTACCGCACCGCAGTCGATTGGCTTAATCAGCGTGATAAATTAGTGATTTATGACCCCAATGATTGAATAGGTTAACAATTCAACATTCATTCAGGAGCAAATACTTTTTTGTAAAAGTGTAATGCAAAATTTAAGTTCATGGTCTTAATATTTATGGTGTAATTTTTCACAGACTATAAGCGATAGTTTCGCGGAAGATTAATATTCCTGGGTCATTACATGGTTCCCTTTCGAGTAATCTATCATAAAGATTTTTCCCAACCCTCTTGCCGCGCTAAATTAGGAAGGTACGAATCATTACCAACGAAATACGGCGTGTTTAGAGTAAAATATTATATAGCTAATGTGGTTAATGTCCGCTCAAGTTTCATAATAACCCTATTTCGATACTAAATTATACGCTCAAGTAGAATGGGTATTAATCATGAGAAAGTAATTATTGTTCGTTATGAGATAAATAAATATCTACGTTCATTTGCAATTCATATTGGTAACGTGAACCAGCCGTTGTAATCGTGTAACTGTTATCTGGCGAGTATTTATTTGAATTTAGGTATATTTAGTTTGATATATAAAAGACAAAGGTGAGTGACTGATCTATCAACAACACTATGAAGTATGCATCCGCGCAAGAAAGGATAGAAGTTTAAAATTTTTACTGTGAAAATTTATTATTGCCACGCGGGTGAAGCTGCAGACAAGAGCTAGTCTCAAATAGAGAGTCAACGCTTATTATTTTTTCTTAAGAAGTTATTTTATAACAATGGTCGGCATATGAGGCTTATTGCATGTTGATATTATATTGTGTATCAATATACAATCGCATATTATCTTCTCAGAATTAGGTCGATTGCACACGGTATGTGGTTCTTGATAATTTTTGTAATTTGATAAAGAAAAATTCGACCTGTTAAAAGTATTGATAATTATAAGTGGCGTGCTTTGTTTTTAAATTAAACAATTATATAAATAAACTAGATAACGTGACTTCGTCCTCATTTAAAGAGAATTATATTTTTTTAAATATTTGATCGTCAAAATAACCGTTTGTTTGTGTCGTTATTGAATAATTAACGACAAATAATAAAGTTTTGTACGTTGTAAGTTTATATTTAACTTCATTTGGCTTGGATTTGTTAAAAATTGGTGTACTTATAAATACCATTACCATTAACAAATCCAAAGTCAACGCAATCCAAAGTGCAACGCGATTTTCCAATTTGTTTATCAATGAAATGAAATGATAAAACACTAGCCTGCATTTTATACACCGACGATAAATAAAACGTTATCAATCTCGTAAGCCGAATGTACTTTTATATCTCGGTTCACACTTCAGTAATGTTCATACAGAAAGGACCGGTGGTCACACTCCATGTATCAGATGTCGCAACACAACACGATCACAACTCGACTCGATGTGGACTCGATATCAGTTATCACCCGCTGTTTGAGTTACAATAAATGATCGACTCGGTCATGCATTCGCACGTACTAATGTTTAATTATATTATCAATATTACACATGTTTAAATTTACTTAAGGTATTTGAACAATTTGTATCGCTTACCTTTCATTGAGCAACTCGGTTTCCGGTGTCATTTGATAAGGGAGAAATTACATTTTAATGTGTATTTGTTTTTTTTGTTGATATTAATTATTAACATAAGTTGCTCGCGTGGATGTTGAGTTATCGGAAGATACAGTAATATCGCAATGTTTTTATTCCAGAAAGCCTAAGAAATTTGGTAGATACCGAGTTTATGCCTTGGATTAAAACTGTGTAGGACACATGTTGCCTCGCTCCCTTTTCGAATAGCTACCTAGTGAGTTGATTATCCACATTAAATTCTTCATAACCATTCATGCATACATGCATGTACCAACTACCAAGTACAGACGGTGCATAAAAACGTATACTACACGCGGAATTTCACAAAAAGTGTGAACACACGTCCGGGCATACGTCGCGCTCGGTTCAGTGGGCGCAGGTGGACATAACGGTGCTCAATAGTTGGCGAAGTGACTGCCGAGTGGCGAGGGGACATTGTCAGGGGACTGTATAACCTGCCTTCACCTTTAACGGTCTCTCGCACCTTCGTAGGGTTAAATACGTTATAATTTGAATGTGAGAACTGTCAACACTCTGACTCTACAATAATAATTATAGACAGCTAAAAGGTTAGTGGTGGTTTTCTGACGCCATTATTTTCGACATGAGCTATATTTTTAATTAATAGCCATTATATATTTTAAACTAGAAAGTTCTATGATAAATATCTTAGTAGGTACCTACCTATAATAATTCATTTACAAATTTATGGCAGACTGCGCGTGACCGCAATGCTCAGTCTTTACAAGATTAAGATCGAATCACGAAAAAAAACAAACGAGCAACAAAGTACCTCACCGGTCTTGCCTCCATGGTCATACTTTGCATAGATCTTATAAATTAAAATTATACTTGATTCATCGCACGAATACTTTAACAGTTAAAGACGTATCGAAACAGTTGTATATAAAATGTGAATGCACAATTTGAACACGCAAAGGTTCGCAAATCATTTAAATACTTTCCTTATCTATAGTTATTAAAAAATAAAATCTAAAGCTACATCGCCTGTCTGCAATAATAAAAGCATCATGCGAGTTTTAGACACGAAAGCTGACAATAGGGCTCACCCTTCTGTATAGGTCTCGTTTTATGGCTTTTAATAATTTGGTGTAAGCTGCAGTGATTGTTGACTCGCAGCTGTTCGTATAGAATCCGGATTAACGGTAATTTGTCAAGTTTTTTAAACGCTTCCTACGTTAAATGCGGTTATCATAATATTTCCACTGTAATTCAGATAATAAAACAGATTTCAAAATGGTCAGCCTAATCGAGTGGGAGAGTGCGATATTGAAATTAAATACGTTATCGGCACAATGTTTAGGCGTAAAGTTTATTATATGTATAACAAATGAAGCGACGAAAGCGGCGGTGTCTTTTATTGCGAATGAATGCATTCTTGTGTTCATTTATGGTCAATATAATACGCGAGTGTCTGCCGAAAGTCGAAACCAGTAACGGCTGAGTTGCGCAGTGACAGGGTTCGTTCACCGGCGTCGCCACAGCTCCGAATTAATCATTAGTGGGCTTGGGAATTGTGACATAATACTATGAGACCTGACCATAACATATTACACACGTTTTTTTATTATTATTTATTGCCAAGCTTAAATATTAATGCTGATTAAATTATGTAAAGAAAACATTATTATTCATGAGTAATACGAAGCTTAGCCACCAAATTATTAAAATACATCTCAAGTAAAATTTAATGCGCATTTAAAGTAACGTTCACGGAATATTAAGGGGTGGGGTCCGATTCGTGCAATAAATAGTAATTGAACCGCGAAAAGGCAGGTGTTTCACTTAAAAGACCCGTTCTGCTGTACAATGTTAGCCATTTTATATCCACTTTAGGTTCAAGTACAAACTTTATAATTTCTTATTGAGTATCTATACATAATATCCGCTCACTATTTGCCAAATAAATGTATGTAATATAAATATGCAGTTTCCGTAATGCAATATGTTTTCAATTATGATCGAATCCATACTCAATGGCCATGTAACAATATACTTTATAGTGTATTAGGAGGTGGTATTTTAAATAAGACATGCTCGTTATTAATAACTTCGTTATCGACCTTGTATTGTATCCCATAGTTACGTCGCACACGCAGCCCTGCATACACTATTTACGACCGCCATTACTATCGTGCATCGGTTCATATCGCCAACACACATTCATTCAAATATTTTCAACTTATTTGGCTGTCACGGCATAAAAAACTACGAATATCATAAATTGTAGAACACTATGTCATGTCACGATACAATGAAATTATTTGTACAGCAAAAATTGTGTTCTGCACGCTTCATAACTTACTAAATAAAAATATTGAAGTTGGAAAGATTTCACCGTATGTTAGGTACGCTTGTCAAATTTTAGGCAATGAATACAAAATATTGTCTGGTCTTAAATACCATTTCATCTTCCGTAAAGGTGATCCAAGGTCAAGGATAAACTCTAGTCACGCTACATAATAGAGCTGCTCTAGTAGATGATCCGTTTAAATCCAATTGTCTAATCTCGAACTGGTTGGTAAAAGAAATATGTACGATATAATTGAACGTAGAAAAACGTGGGAAGCAATTTTATAAATTCACACACAATAAACGCATGATATCCAAAATTTAATTTTGCTCTGCAATGTCATTTTTACAGTGGATAAAATAAGTTTACTCTAATTGGAATTTTGTATGCAATGGAAGTTGAATAAAAAATATCTCTACACAACTAAACGTAGTGTTCAGTGCAATATCTGAGTAAAAGCGATAAATAATAATATGCAACGAAGGAATTCACAGAATAGATACGTTGGTAATATTAATGAAGTGATCGAGCCTAGGGTTTGCAATATTGATGAGCACGGTCGGTTTTGCCCATACACTCTACGGTATTGGTAGTGCTTATTATTATCGGCATTTCGAAAATATCATAGCATACAACTCAGTTTTAATATAAAATTAAAAAGAAAAAGACTTCAATAATTTAATAGCTTTCCAGATGGAATTTGGGATGTCTTATCAAATGATGTTGAAGGAATCTTTCGACGCATGTGACTAATTTCCTGTGATGGCGGCTTTATTTCAACTACATTCCCATGGCCGATGTCACTTCTCTGGCCTATTTATTATAAAGAATGTTTTAAATAATTGATATAATTATTTTGACATCGTCTTGAATTATGAGTGAAGCGTGTTCTGTTGAAATAATAAAATTTCGTTTAAACAGTTCCTAGAATATTATAAAAAACGTTTCACCATACCGGAAATCTAATGTGAGGGTCAGAAACAATCAATACAGATTACAATAGAATAAAACGGAGTAGATGTAGGTTTTTTACATAGACGAGGCGAGGTACAAATTTATTGTAGGCGACAAAGGCAATTTTTTGAATAAACCACCTCCGTATCTCGAACAATCACACGCTGCGCGTGCGCCGTTGCGCCGACCATTGTGCCCAAATACGTTGAATAATGGAGCTTTCCCGTTTCGTTCGAATGTAAAGTACGAATATTTTGTAAAGAACAATAGTGCGTAATAAAAATTCGTGGCCACATAAAAACATCAGATAAAGACAGGAGACACAATGTGTTTTTGTTTTATTATTAAAATTGTATTCTTATAGTATTGATATTGATTAATGTAGGTGATCACCCCACTTCCTTCCTCGTGCGACAGTGTGGTTATAAGTGGAACAAAAGACGGGACTTCCGATCAGCTGTCGAACACCCCTACTTTTTTGTGGCTTCGTCTAACGAGTTTGTTAGTCATGCACTATAATAAAGTAAAAACCATATATCACGCTTAAAATATTATTATTATTGCCAATTAGGTACCTCACAAAATGGAAGAAATACCGTCTGATATTGAAAGATGATATTCAAATACTTATATCTTTGTTATGTATAATATACGTTGTGGATAAATAGTTACGTACAAGTAAAAAAAACCTTCATTAAAGTCTAAAGTTATAACAAAAACCAGTTGATGAAGCTGATAAGTCAAGTACATTTTTGTGGCAAAATTAATCGAATTGTAATATGATAAGCTTCGTTTAACGTGGAAGCAAATTATTTACAGTTCACTGGCTTAATTTGGAACTTTCTTTATTATTTGTACATCCTTTCTCTTATCGATTTTCGTATGGTCTGTTTGTACATAATATTAACTATAGCGTAAGAGCTAGCGCGCACGAGCAACTTTGTCTCCGCAACTATTTTGTCTCTCCCATCAATTTGTATGGGGAGTTGCGTCGCTACGTGCGCGCACTTTCATACTAGCCCATAGGTGGGAGAGACAAAATAGTTGCGAAGACAAAATAGTTGCGGAGACAAAGTTGCTCGTGCGCGCACTGTCTTATGTTTCTAGTCTAGCCAAGAGGTATCAAGTTTAATAAATGCATTCAACGAGGCGTTTATGTTCATTGGAATTGCCTTGGTATGTTGAGACATATACCAGCAACGAGTCTGGCAGTCGTCTCCGAAGACGTGTGGGTATAATTAGCGTGGGCTTCCAAAGGTCATTGTCACTGCCTAGACTACTTTAAATTGAAACACACCTATTGTTCTCGTCTTCAAGGTACCGATTAATCGGCATATTATGAGAAAAGCACATTGCACTGGTTTGGAAAGGACATTTTAACGAATTCAGTTACAAGGTAAACGTGTGTGTACTTTCTCATATCTACTTATTTCAATTATAGATGATACGTTGATATAGTTAGAGATGCAACTCATTTGCTGGCAATGGAACGTTATTTCAACAAGAAACACAAACATCGGAGCGTGTCAGACTGATAAGAAGTTTAAAGAAAGATAAAACAAATAAAACTATGGATTAATAACATTTGACATACCTACTTATAAATATCTTCCATGATAGGTAGAGTTCACGAGTTCATAGTATTAGTTTAATGCGGCATATATTTTTTTGTCTTCTAGATATACATCGAGGATATCTCAAATATAGAATTTCGTCAAAGATGTTGCAAAGGCAAAGGCAAATTGTATTATTTAGCTTAATCAAGACTGACGCAACCATTCACAATACGTGCTTTGATCTGTTGATACCCGTGTGAAGTTCATTGTTTATAATAAAAGGTATTTCTATTGTTGTGTTTCACTTCATAGTTACTTTATGTTTAGCTTTAAAATATATATTGGTATTACTAAATAAATCAAGCGCAATCTACCAAGTACAAATCAAATAATTTCAACATTGTAGGTCACCGGCATGAACTTACTAAAAAAGTAAAGGTCTTATTATATCCTTTATAATTATACCTACTAAAAGATTGTCATCATTTAAGTATTCATAAATACGTCATGATAAACAGGCAATAAATATGTGCAATAAATTACATATCACTGTAAAATTAGCAATTAGTCAATCCGTCGGGACTGATGAGTATAAAATCATTTAATCGAGTTAATTGCGAGGGTTTTGTATCTCTTGTTTATGTTTACAAACCTTTGACAGGTTTATATTGACATTTTATTCAGAAGTGTTTATTCTTGGTTTATTCACACGATGTTTTAACGTTAGCGATATACCTATGCTTTGAAAATTCGCAGCATTACGAACATTGGTTATTTTCTTAACGTGATATCTATAATAATACTTATGCCAGCTGATAGAGTTACTTTACTCGTTGTAATAAATATATTGTCATTGATATGAAGCCACATTTTTGCAAATGTCAAAAGCCCTTTCCAGGCCAGGGTCGGCTACCTGAAGGGCTTCGTTCTCAGAATTTATAAAAAAAAAATCATTCGCTGTTATACTTTCCCACAAAGACACAGAGGGGTGAGCTTCTCAAGTGGGCTTTTTGTCTAAAATCACATTCATAAACGCGACAAGTATGTTCTAAAAAAATATGTATGCAATTCTTTAAATAACTTCTATAACATGAGTCTTAATTGTATTTTGGGATTCAGAACTAGGTATCATATGTAAAGTAACAATTATCTAACACTTATCTAATAAAATCATGCACATTCGTGCCTTTCTAAAAGGGTTTATTTTCGCAATATCTCGGGCGTTACATATTAGGCAAACACAGTGCCGTTAGATTTAAGCCAGGGTTCCGATTACATGCAATGAATAGTTACTTAATACGTAGCGACTTTAGTCATTCTATAGCTTGCAAAACTACACCGGTCCGAGGAAAAGTATTATTGGGGACGTAAGGCGACACCGTCTTGCGGCTACCAATATGAGTCTGTTTTACAAGCATTATTCATTGTAGCTGAATGAACGAGCTTCTAGCTGTACTAGCAAGTTTTAGCTTTCGCAGTGTACGTGTTTGTGTCCATAGAAAGTGTTATTAAAAACCTAATTAATGTCGAGTTCATTAGTTATTCTTCAGTCAAAATGTGTCAAAGTGCAGCTTTAATACTTCATAAGTTTTTGCTCGCTCGTTTTCAAAAAGCACAGTTTGTAAATATTTATGTCAACTTTGATTAGTTGAAGCTTACTTCTAGCCACATATCTCAGTACCTTTTCACAATTTTTCTTTGCTCATTTGTAAAAGTGTCCTTTTTCCTATGTTACTTCATTTAATGTGTATTCAGTAAAAATATAAGCGTAAAATGCTGAATAGTGGTAAATTTCGATTTCTGGGTTAGCGTACACGTTAATTACTTACGTACATACCTCCATTTGATACGCTAGCTTGTTATATATGCTATTTAATAGGTAGGTCCGTAAAATTGGGCATTCATCGTATTTACGTATGTTACGCAAAATTAAAAATAGGTATGTATTTACAAAATAAGAGAGAAATGTTGTTTCAAGCATCAACAAGATATTTTTGGATTTCAGTTTCAAAAGCACCAGTGTGTGATAAAATTGTGTTATGAGATTAGAATAATTATCATTGACGGCGATAAATTTATTTTTGAGAATCCTTAATCTTATTAAGCAGTAGACGTGCCCGTATTATCTAACTATACCCTAATTGTGATAGACGGCCTTCCTACAGGACATAAGCTGACATTGCGCTTCCATCGAAATTGATTCAATACAGAACTTGGACGTTTTAAATATTTATATATAAACTGGGACGAAGCTTTCGCTGTCAAAGTTGATAGCATCTCACACCTAGCCCCTCTAATTTACCTGTCAGCTTTATAATTTATTTGCGATGTAATAAACTCAATAATAGAGCCTGCTTATGATATAAAATATATCTTTCTAATAGCTATCAATCATTTGAAGTTCGCAATGTTTGATCAAAAGAATTAATTAAGCCATAAATAATGTGCTTATATTAAAAAAATATGTATACTTACTAAGAATTACTTACTATACGAGGAATTTCTATAAAACTTTTAATTTTATATCGTACCAAAGAATTTGACCGACAGAGCCGTTTACTTGGATACGGTGTTTCTAATAGTTTTGGCAAACTGTCGGTGCCAAAAGATGGCAAAGAGGGTGAATGGACCTTCCTTACGGAAGAAATAAATCAATCCAGTCATGGGAAATCCGAGGTGTAGATCTTTTGTGACTTTTGTTCGGTACCTTTAACATCCGATAGTAGGGAAGTTTTCTTTTATCTATTCGTGTAGATACTGTGGGTCTGGGTTATTGTCCTTTATCAATAAAGAAGAAATACAAAAAAAAATACAGGTCTTATAATAATCGTTATAACTATGTAATTCCAAAGGAGCTATTGTAACTTTAAACTTGTTTTTCACTTAATTGATCCCTTGTTATGTCGATTGTATCTAACACTGTTAATAAAATTACTTAAGGCATCACATGTAGCGCAAAAAGTATTTTTGAATGTCTCATAACGCTTTGAATACCTATTTGCTTGATAAATACCTCATCTTATTCGTAAATTATTACATTATAGTCTGTTACTTAATATTAAAGTCGGATGCGTACTGTATGCCGTTTAATACTGGCTAATAGTAAATGAACTGGACAGCATAATGCGACAACTAACAAGTCACAACTGTCGAGCTATCGCAGGTGAAAGGTTGTGCAATGAATCGTGGTGTTTACATTCCCAACAAGACCGATGTCGGTATCTTAGTCACTTGAATTTATTTCCTCCAACTCCCAGGCTATACCATCTGTTTGTATTTCAATGTAACTATTAAATAATTTTTACTTTATTTTACCTGTACGAACTAAATTAAGTTGACTGGTACAGTTACCAACGTGATTAATTGTATCAATCACAAAGACAAAAACTCTATAATATGGGAATAATATAATTGCTCAATTTGAACAGCAGTAGTTAACTTAGTATATAAAGTAAGAAAGCATTTCTAATCGCTGCTTTCAAGTGCAAAGATAAATACTCAAGCGGGCGAGACTGCGTGCGGCGCGACTGCATTATTGGATGTTCTTGAAATTATCTCGAGTCGAGACGTTTTTATGGTCCGCATTGGAATCTGGATGTTTTTTCCCATTGCGGGCCATTCGAACGCCCAAACAGGTTTTTAGATAGCGCTCTGTAATGCATCAACCCGGTGCGTTTTTGTGAGGCGGCACGCTCAAGGAGTAATGTAATGAGGTTTACAAACGATCATTTTATCCAACGTGCGTTAGACGGGTATTATAATTTAAAAGCGTGGTTGCTAAGTAAGCTAATGGTCAGTTTATAAATTTATATAACCGTCTAGTAGGTAGGTCATAGAACAGAACTTTTATTCGGATGGGAGGTTAATGGTAAATAGTAATTATACCTTCATAACAAATTACATGACATTAATTTTTATTAGGGCTGTTTTTTCTATCCTTGGTTAAAACTTATTCGGCGAATAATGTATAAAACTACCATTTTAAAAACGTATTCTAATTGCCCGTATTTGACAGTTTACGTGACATTTTAATATTATCGTGTAATAGGTACATTATTGGACGGATAAGTTTTATCCAAGCATTGAAAAATCGGCCCTTATGCAATTATTTTGTTTGTTGTGTAATGGACAGTAGATTAAAACATCGCTTTATTAAAACATAGATAAGCTCTCTATGAATAAAAGCTAAATGTTATAGGTACCTATTGAGAAAAGAATGCGTCGTACGGTATGATGAGGAATGCTCTTTTAGGTAAAGAGGTGTGGTGTGCATTCCTCGTAAGGTCCTTCCTAAGTAGGTACCTACCTACATTATATTTTTCCTTGATGTTACGTACAATTTACCTTATGTCAAGGCAAGATTTCATGTTTTATATCGATGGTTTTATAAGTCAAGTTTGAATCCTCATGTAAAGATAGAGACAAGTCATGGTTAGGGAGCCAGGTGCAAATTGGGTTCATTATTTCCTCTCAAG